>JAJHUR010090110.1:0-10128 GCA_027495735.1 Lutjanus campechanus | reverse complement strand
TCATTGGGCAAAAGTTTCAAAAAAGTTCTTTAAGCATGATATAATTCAAGTGGTTTTAGAGAAAACTGGAGTTCTGCTCCTCCTCTGTTTTCTTGCTGTAGAAAATCTGGCACTTGATGGGAGATTTTGGTCAGTCACAGGTTGGTAAGACAGTTGATTGTTGAGTCTTCATTCACAGAATGTCAGTATTTCACAACCTAGAAATAAGACTCAACAATCAACCATCTTTAAACCACCAATCCAAAGCGTTGGTAATTTATAAACTTGGGATCTTTCTCCAGAATAGGTTACTACATCTTTTATAAACTGTAAAGAAAACTGACTTCCAATCTCATATTCTTTTGAAGCACCACAAAGATGATTAACAACACAAAATCTAAACAATAAGTATGAAAATAGTATGACTGTTCACACCTGCCATATCTGTCTAAGTACCAACTTGAACAACAGACAGGGTGCCTGCTCCATATAGGAAGTCTGATGGCGCTCCATCATAAGTGTTGAGTGCAGAAGGACACAAGACAGCTGGGAATGACAGCCTCAGCGTTGCCCTTGATGTGCTAAGGAAGGAATGGTACGCTGGGTGCAGACAACCAACTGTCAAGACCTACAAGGTCATGGTGAAACCCGAAGTGTGAAGTTGTTAAAGTCAAAAGGGCGCGTGTGCTTCTTGAGGAGGTCTTCAGGTGGTCCACTCAATAAACACATGATTTAAGGATCTTGCCTGATAATGCGACAGTTATTACGAGCGCTGACCTGTCGTTATTAATAATGTGCACATAGGGGAGGTGATAAGTGTTCTGTATGACCCAAATGTATTTATTTACAGTATGGGTGCTGAAACCTTTGAAAGCAGGCAGCTGTCATACTCAATCTTTTATTATACTTTAGATGGAGGAGGGTCATCTGAAGTCTACTGGGAATCAGACATGGACCAGGAGAAGGAATCCAACTCAAAAATTCACAAGTTTATCTTTGTCCTCCACGATACTAGAAGACAGACAATACTATAGCCTGTAGACATCCAGACAGTGCTTACTGTAGCAATGACAGGCCAACAGGTCCACTGACCTTTAGTTAAAATTAATAGAAGAAAATGGTTTAATAAAGTTTAGACTTTTATATGATTAATATTATCACAAAAACACACTTCCCATTGAAGAACAGACCAGAATAGAACATGATTTTATATGACAAAAATGATACTAAACACCGTCATATAACAGCTAAAATATTTCTTACAACTTTTATAATTTACTGGTCACTTGAAGGACAAAACAAAAATAGATGCTCATCCAAGACCAGCCGGTGTGTTTCAATTCACTGGCCAATGGTTACATGAGAGTTATTGTTGTCCACTCCTTTATCTCCAAATACAGGTGTTCCTTATTTGATTAGTGTCCTTTGTTTTCTTGCTCTTTCCTTATAGGGTGGCTGGGTGTCAGAGCTCTGCCTCCTGGACTCATGTATATAAAGAGATGTTCAGAAAGAGGAATACAGACAGGAAGACAGCACCTGCAGGTAAGTATACATACATTTTACACATGACTTAACAATCATGTCTTATAGAGATGAAACGATGTTACTTTTGTGTTATTTCTTTCTAGGGACCCATCTCACCAAATCTATCAAGGGGGGGAGGAAGAGGAAACAAGTAAGTAGCTCCATGCTCTTTGTTTTTCAAAATAAAGTTAATACATGCAAATAAATAGACTCAAAACAACATTACTTGAAAAATTAAAAACACAAATAAAGACTGCTGATATACTTGTATTACATAATCTAGCTTGTCATAGCTGATGATCTTTTAAGTTTTTATGTACTTATTCTGGAACATATTACAAACAATAGGGTATGAGGCATATGGTCATGTGGCTTCAGGTCAATCCTGATGAAGACCACAGCTGAGACTCATTGCTCTGAGAATAAAGTTGCTCTACATGCTACAAATGTTGCTGGAGTTTCACCTCTCTGAGACCCCTACCTGCTTCCACAAGCAGCTCTGAGGACAGACTCTTGGTTAGTTGATTGTTGAGACTCAGTTCTAGGTCAGATATTACAGAGGCTTTGGATTGTTGGGCTCGACCTGAGTCACCAACCCAAAGTCTTGGTATTTGACGACCTGGGAATAACACTCAACAATTACAATCAACTATCTTTCTCCAGAATTCCTTGTACACGCTTTAACTACAATAATTCTTGTGATGTTCTTTAGACTTTCCTATGTATACAAATACATTAAATCACAAACTTACCTTGTATCAGAATGCTTTCTAGCCATATTCTTCATTCACAGCTTTCAAGATGTCGAGCGACTCCATCATGGCAGAGTTTGGGTCTGCCGCCACTTTCCTGAGAAAGTCAGACAAGGAGCGTCTGGAGGCCCAGACTCGCCCCTTTGACATAAAAAGGCAGTGTTTCGTGCCCGACCCTGAAGTGGAGTACGTCAAAGCCACAGTCACCACCAGAGATGGCGACAAAGTCACCGTTGAAACTGAGTTTGGAAAGGTATGTCCAATATTTACACTGACTAATGGAAGTGGGAAAGTGGTTGTGACCCAACAGTCAAACTTTTACCTTATAAAGTTTACAACAGTTTAACTTGAGATATTCTCTGTGGTGAATCATTTCAGACTGTAACCCATAAGGAGGCTGATATCCACCCTCAGAACCCGCCAAAGTTCGATAAAATTGAGGACATGGCGATGTTCACCTTCCTCCATGAACCCGCTGTGCTGTTTAACCTCAAAGAGCGTTATGCAGCATGGATGATCTACGTGAGTTAATGACCACAAACCTACTGGTCTCCTGTGTAAGAAATCCTCAGTCCAGTAAAAACAGACTTGTTTCATTTATCTTTGTCTACAGACCTACTCAGGGCTGTTCTGTGTGACTGTCAACCCCTACAAATGGCTGCCAGTGTACGATCAGGCAGTGGTCAATGCCTACAGAGGGAAGAAGAGGAGTGAAGCTCCTCCTCACATCTACTCCATCTCTGACAATGCCTACCAGTACATGCTGTCAGGTGTGTTCACTTATTTGTATACGTCAGTTCTAACATAGCTCTTTGTAATCTCTGACACCATCCAAACATGTAAAAAAAAAAGTCCTGAACTGAACACTGAACTTTGTCTCAAATCTTACAGACAGAGAAAACCAGTCTATTCTAATCACGTAAGTAATTTTAAAAGCCATATTTTAATCCAGTTTGAAGAGCAGAGTGACATGTTTAATTCACATATTTGTTTTCATTCATAGTGGAGAATCTGGTGCAGGAAAGACTGTGAACACCAAGAGAGTCATCCAGTACTTTGCCAGCATTGCAGCTGTTTCTGGCAAGAAGGATGCTGCTCAGGAGAAAAAGGTTGGCTTATTATGAGTAGTGTACTATATGTATTATACATAATAAATTATGCGACATTTGTGGTCTAAATTTTGGCACTCATTAAACCCACAGGGCACCCTGGAGGATCAAATCATTCAGGCCAATCCTGCCCTGGAGGCCTTTGGAAATGCGAAGACCATCAGAAATGACAACTCCTCCAGATTTGTAAGTTTGGTCAATTTTAAAGCTATGGTGTGTAACTTCTGTTGCCCCCTAGCGGAATTCTGCATTATTACAACAATAAAGCTGGCACTTCGATATGACGTATGCCCAGGTGTGCCCAGGCAATTCCACAACATTTTTATTCTGCTTGAAGAACAGCCGTTGAGAAAAAAGTACTCTTCGGAAGAGGTCATTTATAACTACTACTACTACTATAATATAATTATAAACCAAGTCACTTACTTACTTACAGCAGCAAGGCAACATCTGTGTCTGCCCAATTTCTTCCGTCAGGGCTCTCCACCGAGGAAAAGCGACGCCAATACAAATCCATGTTTGCCTTCTCTGTCCGTCACTTTCCTTCTTTGCTAATAGTCCTTCAGCCGAACGTCCAGGCTTTTTCTTTGTGGTAGGATCCATTTCTGAACCTTGTCTCGGCCGCATCTTTGGGTTCTCCGCCATGTTGCTTTCTCTTTCTACCTGCACTCTGCCTCTTGCTATGAGACTCTCTGCTCTTCCTCCCCCTCTCTTCTTGTTGTGAGGTAAAACACGTCATTTCCTGTGCGCCAGCGCGGGAATGTCACTGGTCGACAAGCAAAGCAAAAATGATATATATTGAAAAATACTGCAAGAGTTAGAGGAGCCGATCAACTTAATCAGCATTGTGTTATGACATGTAGAAGTTACGCATTATAGCTTTAAAGACTGCATGTGCAAATATGACTGTGTTACGCTGACAATATCTAAACAATATCTTCTCATTACAGGGTAAATTCATTCGAATCCATTTTGGAGTCAGCGGAAAATTGTCTTCAGCTGATATTGAAACTTGTAAGTACACAGTACATTAATAATTTTAAGACAGGAAAGGAGTTTTTATAAGTCAGGAATATAACTTAATACCAATATGTTATATGTTGTCAGATCTGCTGGAGAAATCTCGTGTGACCTATCAGCTCAAGGCTGAGAGAGACTACCACATTTTCTACCAGATTCTGTCCCAAAAGAAACCGGAACTGCTGGGTGAGTGCTAAGTGAAACAGGAAACAACATAACAAATATCTGACCCTGAAGAACTGTCACATTCACACAGACTGACACTTTTTTCTTTGACAGAAATGCTGCTCATCACCAACAACCCCTATGACTATGCCTTCATCTCCCAAGGAGAGACAACTGTAGCCTCCATCGATGATGCAGAAGAGTTGATGGCTACTGATGTAAGTGAAACAGACTGTTATAAAATCCACAAGTACATAACAACTAACTAATTCCAACTAATTCCAATGTTGAAGGACGCTTTTGATGTGCTGGGCTTCACCCAAGAGGAGAAGAACGGCATTTACAAGTTGACTGGTGCCATTATGCATTATGGCAACATGAAGTTCAAACAGAAGCAGAGAGAGGAGCAAGCAGAGCCTGATGGCACTGAAGGTGAATACAGCTGCCAAATTACAGACCACTGCAAAGACTGTGCAGTTTATTAAATCTTTATCTTATCTAACTGATACAATTTCACTGTTTCAGATGTAGACAAGGTTGCATATCTGATGGGCTTGAACTCTGCTGACCTCATCAAAGGCCTGTGTCACCCAAGAGTTAAAGTAGGCAATGAGTGGGTCACCAAAGGTCAGAATGTGCAGCAAGTAAGTTGGAAATAGAGGCACTGCACTGAAAACCATTGATTTGAACCATTGGTTTGAAAAATGAAGTGAGTTTAAATTTAAATGTCATTGATTTAATGCATTTATCTAGGTGTACTACTCCATTGGTGCCCTGTCCAAGTCAGTGTACGAGAAAATGTTCTTGTGGATGGTGGTGAGAATCAACCAGTCACTGGATACCAAGCAACCTCGCCAGTACTTCATTGGTGTGCTGGACATCGCTGGATTTGAGATCTTTGATGTGAGTATAAAAGGTTTTTTGGACATGTGACCATTAAAATATACTTTTTCTAACTTCTCTCTTTGAATGTTCTTCCTAGTACAACACCTTTGAGCAACTGTGCATCAACTATACTAATGAGAAGCTGCAGCAGTTCTTCAACCACCACATGTTTGTGCTGGAACAAGAAGAGTACAAGAAAGAGGGCATTGTGTGGGAGTTCATTGACTTTGGCATGGACTTGGCAGCCTGCATTGAACTCATTGAGAAGGTTAGTGCATAGATGTGATTTAACAAACTTGAGCTATCTTTGTGCCAGTTTACTTCAAATAATTCTAATCAATCTTCCTTCAGCCCATGGGCATAATGTCCATCCTTGAAGAGGAGTGCATGTTCCCAAAAGCCAGCGATGCAACATTTAAAGCCAAACTGTATGACAACCATTTGGGTAAAAGTCCCAACTTCCAGAAGCCCAGGGTTGTTAAGGGCAAACCAGAGGCACATTTCTCCCTGGTTCACTATGCTGGTATTGTTGATTACAACATCACTAACTGGCTTGTGAAGAACAAGGACCCACTGAATGAAACTGTGGTGGGACTGTATCAGAAGTCCACCCTGAAGTTGCTGTCTGTGCTGTTTGCTGGGTATGCTGGTGCAGAGTCAGGTAAGGAATGTATTCATCCTTAAATTTTCCAGGACAACCGCAAGGAAGACAATAACAATTATATATTTACAACTTCCACACAGCCCAGGATTCAGGAGGCAAGGGAGGAAAGGGAGCAAAGAAGAAAGGTTCTTCCTTCCAGACTGTGTCTGCGCTGCACAGGGTAAAATACTTCCAAAGTTTGGTATATTTCCTCAGTTTGATTTATGGAATTTCTTAATATGTATTGTCCCCATTCACAGGAAAACTTGAACAAACTGATGACCAACCTCAGGTCAACTCATCCCCACTTTGTACGCTGCATCATCCCTAATGAGACCAAGACTCCAGGGGCCATGGAGAATCCTCTGGTCATGCACCAGCTGCGCTGTAACGGTGTGCTGGAGGGCATCAGGATCTGTAGGAAGGGATTCCCCAACAGGATCCAGTATGGAGACTTCAAACAAAGGCAAGAAAAGCTTTATTCATTTGCTGCTATTTCACAAATCTTGTTAGGCATGTGGACAGAGTGATCAGTGATGTATCCTGGGGTCGTTGGTCATTTCAGGCCTTTCAGGCCAGGATCAATCAGGCTCCAATGCGTGTCAAGTGGTGTGTTTGGTCCATAGGTCACCTCTCTTGATTCTTGTGACATTAGTGAGATTCCTGATGACTCTGTTTGAGAGCAGTCCTATGTTATATCATATCAAGTTGCAGAGGCTTTCTCAGCCTCTCTCGATACAGGTTCTCTAAGCTTGTTAGCCAAGGACTAAAACCTCCCGAATCTGTAGTCCAGTCTTTCCAGAGGACAGTCAATTTCAACAGGAAAACCTACTTTACTGTTTCGGAAATCAGGACAGGAAATCAAGTCAGGCCTGAGTGATGGTATTTGGGACCTTGAGCTGAATCCATTTCATGATCTTGGGTGCCACTACTGGTTCTCCCCTACCTTAGCAAAGCCAGTCTCCTTCTTTGTTGGGTGGAGTTGTTTGCTGTTGATAATGCCTGTGTACTGTAAGTGGCATCTGCTATTGCCTTGGCACCACGGGTAGCACCCCTCCCCCAGGGCTTTGGGACAACAACTCAGGATATCCTCCAGAGACCCCCTTCCTTGGGAATGCTGGTGTGTTTCACAGACCTCAGCAGGAAAGATTGGATGGGCTGGGGAGGATCAGAAACTCGATGCGGAATGGCTCAGCCCATGATATGTTCTGAGAATATATTTGCAAATTATAATGATGTTATTGTTGTATCATTTCAGATATCGCATCCTGAATCCTAATGCTATCCCAGAGGGACAGTTCATTGACAACAAGAAAGCAGCAGAAAAACTTCTGGGCTCTTTGGATATTGACCATGAGCAGTATAAACTGGGACACACTAAGGTTGGTTCTGTCTTTACAATAATTCCAAAGAGCAGGGTTCAATTCCAGAATAAATAATTGTGCTGGTAAGAAGTTATGAAAAACTGTCAATTTTAAGGTGTTCTTCAAAGCTGGCCTGCTGGGTGTTCTAGAGGAGATGAGAGATGATCGTCTCGCTCTCATCATCACTGGAATTCAAGCAAGATCCAGAGGACTACTTGCCAGGATTGAGTTCCAGAAAATTGTTGAGCGCAGGTTGGTGTATTACTTTTGAAATTTACTGTGAAAAAGGCAAGGCACAGAAAAATGGATTCAAGCTTACTGATGTTGTCTCCAGGGATGCCTTACTGGTTATCCAGTGGAACGTGCGTGCCTTCATGGGTGTCAAGAATTGGCCCTGGATGAAGATGTACTTCAAGATCAAACCTCTGCTGAAAACAGCTGAGACTGAGAAGGAGATGGCAAACATGAAGGAGGAGTTCACAAAGCTGAAAGAGGCTTATGCTAAATCTGAGGCACGCAAGAAAGAGCTGGAGGAAAAGATGGTCACCCTTCTCCAAGAGAAGAATGACCTGCAGCTCCAAGTCCAATCTGTAAGATCAGTCATTCACTGTACCTAAAATTTTCACAGACTTATAATACACAGGTGGTATTAATTACAATATTGGTTTGTGCAGGAACAAGACAATCTTACAGATGCTGAGGAGCGCTGTGAGGGTCTGATCAAGAGTAAGATCCAGCTTGAGGCCAAAAGTAAAGAGCTGACAGAGAGGCTGGAAGATGAAGAGGAGATGAACGCGGAGCTGACTGCCAAGAAGAGGAAGCTGGAGGACGAGTGTTCAGAGCTCAAGAAGGACATTGATGATCTGGAGCTGACTCTGGCTAAAGTGGAAAAGGAAAAGCATGCCACAGAGAACAAGGTAAGAAAGCATTTTTACTAGTGTTGACAGAACATATTTTCAACCAAATGAGGTGTTCTAACCAGATATGAATTTAGGTTAAAAACCTGACTGAAGAGATGGCAGCTTTGGATGAAATCATTGCTAAGCTGACCAAAGAGAAAAAAGCTCTTCAGGAGGCTCATCAGCAAACACTGGATGACCTGCAGAGTGAGGAGGACAAAGTCAACACTCTGACCAAGGCCAAAGCCAAGCTGGAACAGCAAGTCGATGACGTGAGTGCAGTGGTATTTGTGACTAAATCTCATGTTCTGGAGATGCAACTTATGGAGTAAATGTTTGGACTATTTTGTCTGTTAGCTTGAAGGATCATTGGAGCAAGAGAAGAAAGTGAGGATGGATCTGGAAAGAGCCAAAAGAAAATTGGAAGGGGACTTAAAGTTAACCCAAGAAAATGTGATGGATCTGGAGAATGACAAACAGCAGCTGGAGGAAAAACTCAAAAAGTAAAACCAGTCTTCTATAATCACAAGCACAATGCCCATAATGCTACAACAGGTGATTACTAACATGAACCATTTTGTCATTAATTTAGGAAAGACTTTGAAATCAGCCAGCAGCTAAGTAAGATAGAGGATGAACAGGCTATGGGTTCTCAACTCCAGAAGAAACTTAAGGAGTTACAGGTAACTGGTAACCACTAACACAAACAGGTTTCATTTATTGGATTATTATCTCTTCATTAAGGGAATTCTTATTCAAAATTAATAATCATCTGATGAACTTCACCAAGGCTCGTATTGAAGAGCTGGAGGAAGAGCTGGAAGCAGAGCGAGCTGCCCGAGCCAAGGTGGAGAAACAGAGAGCTGACTTGGCCAGAGAGCTGGAGGAGATCAGTGAGAGGCTGGAGGAGGCTGGAGGAGCCACTGCTGCCCAGATTGAGATGAACAAGAAGAGGGAGGCCGAGTTTCAGAAGATGCGCAGAGACCTTGAAGAGGCCACTCTGCAGCATGAAGCCACGGCCGCTACACTGAGAAAGAAGAACGCAGACAGCGTGGCCGACCTGGGAGAGCAGATTGACAACCTGCAGAGAGTCAAACAGAAACTGGAGAAAGAGAAGAGCGAGCTCAGACTGGAGCTGGATGATGTGGTCTCCAACATGGAACAGATTGTCAAAGTTAAAGTAAGAAAAACAAAACCAATCTTTATTGAATGCATCTTACAGGAATCACTTGAAAATTTGTGAAATGTCTATGCTATATCTACTTTTTTGCTAAGAGTTAAATGACTCATGTTTGTGTGGTTTAAAGCTACTGCCAGCAGCTGGTTAATTTAAAAAAATACTTGAGCAGGTAGGCCTATTCAGATTTTGTTTGAGCAGAGCCAGGCTAGCTGTTTCCCCCTGTTTCCATTGTTTGTGCTAAGCCAAGCTAAGCTAACTGGTTGCTGGCACTAGCTTCATATTTACCATAGAAACTTGAGCGAAGGAACAGCCATTTTTGGAAATACCATATATTTGCTTTCTTTCAGAGAGTTAGGTGAGGAGATCAATACCACACTCATGTCTATGTGGTAAGTATGGAGCTAGCAATTTTATGGAGATGACGAGAATACAGGAAGTCACGGTCCCACTGCATTTTGCTCAGAAATAGTTACAGTGAATAACACTCTGTACCACAAACTGTTATTCTTACATATATTTAACAATCTAGATATTTTGTTATTTAGGGACCTCTAGAGGTGCTAGTAGAGAGTTTAACTTTGAACATGGCTTACCTAGCCATTCCTAGA
>JAJHUR010090109.1:0-46311 GCA_027495735.1 Lutjanus campechanus | reverse complement strand
ATTCACCACCAGATTTATCGTGTTAGTAAGATGCAGCTATTTATAGCATCTACTGTACTAAGAGAGATGAGTCATCCCACCAGACACCCAGATAAACTGTTAAACTTTTACACTGATTCCACCAGAAGAAGAAATCTATCAACACAGATTGAAAAAAAAACGAGCGTCCCACAGGGTCTAATAGCTACTTAGTTTTGAGATATTTTATTCAGAAAATCACTAACTGACAGGCTAAGTTTAAAATATTGTTAGATGTCTGTTATGACAATCTATCTCTGTTTTATCTTATATATACAACTGGCACCAGTCACTGCTTCTGTCGACTTCAATGCAGTGTGGTATTTGCTTTCTTACATAACATGACTTGTGCTGCTCTGCACTCATGAAAAGATCATCCAAATTTCAAAAATAAAAGTGTCAGAGAGAAGGTACTCACCTTTGCAGATCAGCATACGCTATATTTTAGATATTACGGGCATACAAGTGCACATGATGTAAAGCCTTCACTAGACTCCTAGAGCCAAAGTGCAAATAAAATCTCTTAAAATATCTTGAGTGACCAGGTCATGATTTTTGAAAAGAGACGTTGGTCTTGAATTTGTCAAAAAGTATTTTTTTTTGGTACTTTGAACAGCACAGGACTAGTGCCATTTGGTTCCATTATACTGGAGAGAGGGCGGGCATTTCTACGGCTGATCTCTCCAAAATGCACACCCAAACTATCTAGATGGATAAATAGCACTACAGGCCAGGGGGAAATATGAATTTTTGATTTTGGGGTGAACTGTTCCTTTAAGGTGAGGCAGATTAAAACAAACAGTCACAAGCACTCATTCATCCCAGCAGCTACTGACTTGTTAAAATGATGACACGTTACCAAACTGTTTTTCTCCAGTGCACTTAACTCTGGACTTACAACTCAGCGTGACGTGTCTGCTTGTGTTTTGACAATGTCTCTTACCATCTACGTTGTCCTTGGTGTTTAACTGTCTTTTTAATCTTTTGTCTTGTACTGCCCACTGTGATGTGTGTGAAGTGTTTGACGGTGTCTGTTTTAATCTTTGTCTTTTTAATCTGTATTGTCTGCTGTGGCATTTATGAGACTATGTCCTTTTAACTTTCATATTGTCTTTTGTGTTGTCTGTTGCTGCGTTTGGCTGTCTTTTTAAGTTTGTATTGTTCTGATTGCTGTCTTTTGCTGTGTTGCTTCTTATGGCCTGCAAAACTGCAAAACTGCCCTCTGGGATCTTAATAAAGTTAAGGTTCCTTTATGGAAATATGCCTAAGATACAGAATCAAGAGGGAAAGTTTTTTAACATATGATGCTTTGCATATGTCACCGTTAAAATTTGAGTGTTTATGCAAACTGCGTCTTGCATGATATCCGTTCTCACTGACCAAGACAAATCATTTCCCTGCACACATTTTGCGACTCAGAAGAAGGTTATTCAATTTTTACCAGCAAATTTATGGCAAATATTCATGAAAGACGGCAAATTTGTTTACTGTAAATTCTAAAGCCTGTAGGCATTACCTGAGGGAGTCGTGTGTTTTGTGAGGATGAGAGAACCATTTTCAAAGGCACGTTTCAAAGGTGTAAATATAATCCTGCTAAATCAGATTTGCACAAAAGCTGAACGCAAACTGGTGCCGTGTGTTAATGCCTGATACAGAACGGGCCTCTTAAAGCACCTGCCCCTCCTGTACTGTTCCCCCTGTCACAGCTTAGCTCCTCAGCTAATATTTATACAGCCACACATGCTAGAGCAGATGTTAACCACATGTAGCAAAGCTCTAATCAGAGGCTAGGCATGCTACCATGTAGCGAGCTATAAACCAGGAGGAGTTCTCTCCTCCTTTCCCTCCCTCTTCCTCCACCTCGATTTCATCCTCTTTCAGGGAGCATTAAGCCACATATAGACAGCTATAAACAGAGCGACGTCAAAGTAACACATGAATGGTTTTCGTATATATCTTTGTAACCAGAAATCCTTTCAATGTGTAATCTTTTATCCCGCCTTTCTCTACCTTTTATCCTCTTTCCAGTTATCCTCCTCCTCCACTTCTCCACACCCTCCTCTGCCTCCCCTCCCTCTGTTCATCCTGAAATTATAGTTCCCTTTCCTCAGCTTGTCTTCACAAGATTTAGGGTAGCTATCTTCTGCCGAGCCATATGCCAGATGCTAACGCCATGCAGGCAGCACAGTAGCTATTAACAGCTGTGAGTCAACTCCGGCAGCTGCTTCTATAGGTGTTAGCCACAGACTCGTCACCCTTGCACCTCATAATCTTGTCAACATGTGACCTTAGAGTCGTGTAGATAATCTCCCCCTCAGCGACAGATGTCCCGTTATGATACCAGAAAAGAGGGACATGGGATTATTCTGTTATCTCCTGCTCCTCTATTAGTCACATGCAGGTTTAAGCTTAATTTAGAAGAGAGAACATCACTGGAAGAATGTGGTATGACTGGAAGCTGACATTTCTGCACAGAGTATCTCCAAACGGGTGAAATTTGGAAAAAGCAGGATAAATGCTTTTCTACTATATCTATATACAGCCCCAATTCCAAAAAAAGTTGGGACACTCCTTAAATTGCAAATAAAAATGAAATGCAATGATTTGCAAATACTTTTTGACTTGTATTCAAGTGAATTCAGCACAAAAACAAGATATTTAATGTTCAAACTGATGTTATTAAAAGACAAGGTGATGTATCACAGTGGTAAACATGCCCCTGTCCCAACTTTTCTGACTTTTTTTTTTTCAAATTCAGAATGTATATTTACGAAAAACAATAAAGTTTATCAGTTTGAGCATTCAATTTCTTGTCTTTTCATTGTACTCAATTGAATATACTGTAAATCAAAAATCATTTGCAAATCACTGGGTTCTGTTTTTTGGAATCGAGTTGTATATCTGCAATGGTTAAAGTCTATACCTGCCCATTCCTGTCACACGCAGCTACAACGCAAACTCAGCGAGCAGCACAAATTTGATCTTAATTTTTCTCTGCATACAAATAAGGCTCTTAGCATTCCTTATTCATGAACATCTCCACATGAATATAAAAGAGAAAAGATCAAGAGGTGTACTAACCTATGCGCTGTTAGCAGATGGTGTTTTGAAAAGACTCAGCAGTTAGAAATATAACAAAGTGCACGGCAAATAAAACTGTATTCACAACCACAAAACTCAATTAATACAGTTAAATCGTGACCTGTAAACTAAAAAGCTGTTGAACACGAGCCGACAGGCTGGAAGTAGGTGTACTACTGTGAAAAAGTTGCTATTTTGTGTTTTTTTTTTTTTCACACACTTCAAACACGTTCTCAAAGGTAAGACAAAGGATACATCAACAGTATGGAGGGACGTGAACTGAGGACCACAAAAAACAAAACATCTTTGACTATTTACATAAACTGTGACTGGTGTTACAAATAAATTAAGTTATAATTCAAACTGTAATACTCTCAGAGAAAGAAAGGTAACACTTGCACACTTACTACACGCACATTATTAAACAAAAATTTAATAATGACAATTTTTCATTCCCTCTTGGATCAAAGGTAGAATATGAAGGATTTGTCGGCTGCTATTTGCAAACGCACAATTCAAAGTTCGCCCCTCCTCACTGGCTCGCCGAACGAGACGGGCAGAGAGCGAATTAACCGAGGGAACGGTGATGGCTAGAAGAAAGCAGTGAATAGGATAAATAAAACATTACTTTCTAATTGGTTTGTTTCACAGCAGTTAGGTTCTGAAGCACAAATAAATTTGCCAACACTTCCACACAATGCTGGATTTTGTGTGAATGCAGCCAAAGTGAAGCTTCATCCTGTTGCTTAGTCTGCTCTGTCTGTGTGTGTGTGTGTGTGTGTGTGTGTGTGTGTGTGTGTGTGTGTCTCTCTCTCCGCAGCTCTCACAGACAGAGAGCAGAGGAGAGAGACAGAGACAGCTGATGGTCACTGCGTTTTTAGAGTCAAGCCTTCACAACCTGTGCGCTGTTTTGACTGGGGGCTACACACAACTGCCAAAAAGGCTGAAGCCCAGAAATGTCCTGAGCACAGCAAAATAATGAGAAAATAAGAAAATACAGGCAGTGGGAAGAGTCTCTGCAGACACTGCACACTCATACAGAGTCAGATCGACTGGGATTATTTTTATATATGTCAATACATCATCTTTTTAGGAAAATCCTGCGAAGTATTCCTTTAACAATTCAATCAATTACATAGTGAAAAAAAAGAAAGTAGGCCATGTATATTTTGATATATGGAATAATGAATCTGACATAATGTTAATGAAATATTAATAATAGATTAATAATTGATAGTTTAATGTATAAATATGTGTGTAATTTCCAGTCTTCAAACACTCTGACCTGGAGGAGATCCAAGTGGGATCAAAACTTTGTTATAATTAAACTTTTGTGGCACAGAGTAAGTCTTCAGGCATTAGCTTTTCCTTTGACAGCCTTGCACCTATGTGATACATTTAGAATTGCTCTACTTCCAAGATATAAGTAAAATAAACATGAAAAATAAATGTTCCAAATACATAAGAAAAACTACAGCAAACTAATTATGCTTTTTTAAGTTTGAATTGGCAGGAATTTAGCAGCTTCACTCTGGCTTTACTCTTCTCTATGAGGAAGGGGGAAAAAAAACAGTTGGCTGTAAAAGCAATTTGGACGTGTCTCGCGTCCTGTGAGTCAGGTTTCAAAGCTGGCAAACCTGAATCATCTTATTTTTGCTGCACTTGTTCATACCACAGAAAACAGTTTGGAACAGCATATGTCCCTGCGGGGACAGGATACACACAAACACACACACGCACGCACACACATACGTATTCTTACAGTCACGCACCAGCACCATATTCCCCTCAGCTTATCTTACTCTAACTAAACAAGCCAATCCTGAGGACGGCTTTAAAACTAAATGACATGACAGTTCTGTTTTGAACACTGTGTTCTTGTACACATCGACCAAATGTGGACTAAACTCGACTGATTTATTGATTTGATTTGAAGAATCCTCAGTTGGTATATAACACTTCTGTGTAATTAACTGGAATTAATAGAAATCCATGAGGTGTAGCACTTGCAGGTGTATAGCTAGTCTTAAATTTAATAAATCGAAAGGGTTTGTGACACACTTTAGTTAAATCCTCATCGACTTTTACTCTGCATTTAATGTCCTTTATACACATATACGCGTTTCTGTGGTACTGCGCAGGTATTTTGTCTTCTTTTTAATTTCTGATGCTGCTATGAGCCGTAAGTTCAACACTTGGTTTCAGCGAGAACTCCCGATTTATCTGTTTTAATTCTGCATCAGTAATCAGACTCACAAAACTGGGAAAAGTGCCCACACCGGCGCCAGCCAGCTGTATCTTCAACAGGCATGCAAACATCTGTAAGAAGCAGGATCCGTATCACTGGTGAGTCTATTTAAGGTAATAGCTTCCCCTGGCACAGGCCATCTGACAGAGCTAATTACGATAAAGTCTCGGCTGGGAGGTTTCGCGCGCTGCCTGAGAAACCTTAAACACAGAGAAACAGGCTG
The DNA here is from genome assembly GCA_027495735.1 of Lutjanus campechanus. Lineage (NCBI taxonomy): Eukaryota > Metazoa > Chordata > Actinopteri > Lutjaniformes > Lutjanidae > Lutjanus > Lutjanus campechanus. The sequence goes on along the minus strand of JAJHUR010090109.1, from coordinate 40,741 downwards.
TTTTTCACTGTTTCTCTTTCTTTGTTTTCCCTCTCAAATCACTCTTCCGTTCCTTAAGCACTCTTAACTCCCAAACGGAGGCCTTCCTCATTAAGGGGATGGAAGCATTTCAGATTTCTCTTCCTCCTCCTCCTCCTCCTCCTCCTCCTCCTCCATCTCTTCAGCACGGCGGTGTAGGAAGCTTGATTGATAGGTGAGACATTTCTGTCGCTGGCGTCTCTCCCAGGTGTCCCATCTTCTCACCAGGGGATGTTTACACATGCGCACACGCACAAATATGCACACATTCTAACAGATAGGAATGAGCTGAAGTGTACACAGCCACACACACGCACACACACACACACTGCCATGGGGCTATTGATGCATTTACACGTCCCAAAAGACGACCCACGAAAAAATGGGAGCTGTGAAATGATGGGACACTAAAAATATAAGATGCCGAGGGTTTGTGATATTGGTAGATAAGATTGAGGCTGTCATCTCTACAAATAACCAGAGCAACGCATATCCATTGTTCTCTAATTTAGATTGTCTATTTGTGTACGTGCTGATGTTTGACTATATGATGTCTTAGAGCTCCAAGTGTTCAGGAATATCTTAAAATACTCCTGTGTTTATGTAGATAACTTTGTGTGCGTGTTGAGTAGCAGGGAGAAAGTTTGCACTTGCTGAAGTAGAACCTGGAGGCTTGGAAATTAAACCTCCCACACGTCCGATAATTCAGATGATTGTGCACTCACACGCGCATATATTCACATTGCGCTGTTCTAAATATAATACTGAGCTGGAAATAATTAAATATAAAATAAGAATTGTCATTTTCTGGAAAAACTATTTTTGATTCTCCAGTAAATCCTATTAGCAGCTAGATAGAAAGACGAAAACAAAACAAAATAAAAAGAAAAACGCTTCCCCTTGGGCAAAATTGAGTAAAAATGTTATTTGAATAAATGAATAAATTTAATACAAAAACAATCTTCCTGTAAACTCCAGATTACATGGTTATCTGCTCAAGGTTTAGGATAAGAAGGACAGTTATACAGTAAATCTGCGAGAAACCATAAAATTCTATTATGGCGCCTGAAGAGTAAAGTCATTTAAACTTTGTTTCAACCCAGAGTTTTTGCTGTACTGTCAAAAAAATTAGTAAAAAGTAATGACTTCCCTCATAGAGTGTTTTAAAGAAGTACATTAAAACTTCTATGTAAAGTCTATCACAAAATAGAAGGTCAAGCAGTCAAATTAAATACTCTTCAACTGGCATTCCCCCCCAACCCCCTCCATAAAGAGCAACTGATATAACCATTCACATGCCCAAAAAACCAAGGGCCACAAAATTTAATGACTGCAGACCTGCACCCTGACCACTGTGCTAGTTAAGACATTTTAGGGACTTTGTGCTGTCCTACCTCCATCACCGATCCACTCCTGGACCCCCTGCAGTTCCCCTACAGAGCCAATGGGTCTGTAGATTATCTCATCAATAAAGCCCTCCACTTCATCCTCCAGCACCTGAACTCTTCATGAACCTATGCCAGGATCCCGTTTGTGCTCTGTCTTCATCCCACAACCATGGAACTGCCTCTGTTCTGGTTTGTGCAGCTAATTTTGAGCAATTCTGAGCATTTCCACCAAAAATACATTGGTTCAGAACCTATAATTAAATATTTTGGTTCCCATCTAGAACCAAAAAAACAGCAGGTTTTTCTAGGAAACCAGTGTGGGTGCGTCATCTTCTACAGGTTGCTGTGCATTCTGCCATAATATTTGTGGATGACAATTTTGATTACAATAGTTCCACCTAAAACTTCTCTCTGTACACAAACAGCTGCTCAGTCCATCAAGCTTCTAAAGTTTATGGATGATACCAGCCTCATAAAGCTCATCTCTAGTGGGGCTGAGTCCAATCACAGGTGGGAGACTGACCATCTGGTGAAGTGGTGTGGATAAAACAACTTACAGCTCAATGCTCTAGAGACAAATATGGTAGTGGATTGCAGAACAAACTGAGCCCTACTCGCTCTCATCACACCTCAGTCCTTCTGCTTCCTGGGCACCATCATCACCCAGAACCACCCAGAGGATGAACTTCCCGCGGCAGCCTCATAAATACAACCTGCAAAGGTCAATGATGAGGGTGCACAGCCATCATTGACTCCATCCTCACCTCCTCCATCACCATCTGGTATGCTACAACCAAAGCCCAGGACAAGGGCAGACTCCAGCTCTGCCAAGACGGTGATTGGCTAAAATCTGCCATTCCTCCAGGACCCTGAAGCGAGCAGGAAAGATTATGACCGACCCATCTGACCCCAGACACAATCTTCTTCTACACTGGACACTATATTGTATATTGCATTACATCTAATTAGCTTTCAACATTATCTTTTACAGCATTCTCTTTACAACTTTAAAAAGCCTGAAGCAGCATTTTAACCAGTCCATGAAGCTAATATGAACTTAGCAAGCTAGCAACACTTTCAGTAATTATTTCAGCCAGCAAAATTTGAGGGTCACCGGCTAGAAATGGGAGCCCTGCTTTTGTTTCCCTCTGTCTGAAATCAAGGACTCGTTGTTCCAAATGCTTTTTTCAATTATTCTAAATTTCAAGGGGTAAATCTGACCATTTACTGTCGAATGTATAAGTGCAGTTCAAGTACAGAAAGTTTTATGGGCATTGCAACAGGGAGATATTATGATAACCAAAACTAAAATTTAATACTTGTTTGATTTCTGTTTGGGAGGGGTGCGCTCATCTAGCAAAAGTAATATGAACATTACTTTGGACATAAGCATGAGAGTTAACTGAAATCATGAAAGATGAAATGTAATACTGTGCAATCTTTAATCAGTTTTGATAAAGTTACTTGTGTACAACTTCCTGAACTTGTTTATTGGCATCAAGCTTTGGGTAGATCAGCCCGTCTGTCGTTTCATTATATTGATTAGATACCAGAGGTGCTGAGAAAAGACTACAATCATTCATCATTCATTTTATTTTACACGTCAGAGTGTCATAAAATGGTGATGTCAATCAGCTTCAAAGGATTATACTACTTGCTGAGACTGCCAGCAGAAAGCTCAGTAAATAACTCAAGCTCTATGATAGCACAAAGTATTAGATTAGCTGTCAGTGTGATTTCTAGCAGTGATTATGAGATGCTTGATAAACACAACCAAGATCAGAACCCCTCTGACATCTGGTCAGGATACCACGGTGACAGCATCCACCGGGCCAATCAACAACGCTGCTTTCGAAGCCTCAATTCTCCATCCACACAGACACACAGTGGTGAACCATCTGTTTTTTTTTCCCTCTAGCAACACAAACATGCACACTCACACATTTAAACACCCTTATTTTGAGTGGGAATAGGTGTGATTTCGCAAAGAGAGCAGTTTTTCTTCAGCCACCCACTGTTTTCTGTTTCATTGGCCACACTGGCAGCAGTCTGAGATTGGTAATTGAATTAGTGGGCTGGAGACAACGTGGATTATTGCCTCGGCTGGAAAGTGTGTCGTGCTGCTGGCCTACAGTACGTGTGTTTCCAGTCGAAATGGACAAATAGGGTCAAAATATAACAAAATAAAATTATTGAGAAAAAACTTTAAAATGTCATGAATGACAAAAATACAGGCATTGTTTGTGTTTTCTTCCTCAGCCCGGTGTCCAGCATTACAGCTTTAGCTGTGAGACATTGTGTTCTCTTAACAAGAAAGGTCATTAGGCGCTCTTTTACCTAACAAGGTCCCACAGGAACAAAACCTAATCAGGTCACCTTTAAAAAGCCCATAACTCAGAGCAAAAGTCAATGGAAGAAAAGGCCACACTTTGTTTCCTTTGTGTCCCACAATGCCTTGAAAGTGGGTTGACCCAGCATAAGTTACACAAGTGTGCTTGATTCATTGTAATAATTAGATCATTTCCATTGTTTGATTCATAAAAATGTCATCTCTTTGATGGTGGTGTCTAGAAAGGAACCCCAGACCTGCTATCATTTTAACCCAAGCCATGATCTTTCACTTACCCAATTATGTGTTTTCTGTCTCTAAACCCAACCAGATTTGAACCACAGCACTGTCACATTATAAAACATAATTAGTTTGTATAAGATGCACAATGAGGAAACTACACATACAAATCTTGTGAGGGTTTAGCAAATCAAGGGTTCCCCCTGTAATAGCATGTTTGGAACAAAAACTGGTGTTACGCTTATTTAAGGATGTTTGATTACATCCTCCATATAAAACCCAAATGAACTTCAAGGGATAGTTCAGATTATTTGATGTGGGGTTGTAGGAGGTTCTTATTGATAGTCAGTGTATCAACTGCAGATAGATGCACGGCCCCCTGTTAGGTGAAGCAGAGACCTAAGAAATTAAATGTTGTGGATAGGGTTAGGAGCAAAAGGTATTTAGCCACTTAAAAGGTTCCACCCAAAAACACTATCACCAATAAATTTACACTATATTTGGAATATTTTCCATTGTTTTAATTTGCCATCAGACAGCCTTTTTCTGACAGTAAAATGACATTATATAAGCCAGACATTGCTTTCTCCATACCAACCAAACTCCTTCAGCGAAAACAAGAATTTTACCTCACAGAACATGGGAGTTTGTGGTCTATCAGTGCCTCAACTGATTAGTTTGTTTGTGTTATTGTATAACTTTGGATAGATAGGATTCATCAAGGTCAGACAATAACACAAACTAACTAACAGGTTAAGACAGTGATAGACCAGCGACTCCTGCGTTCTGCAAGGTAAAATTACTGTTTTCGCCAGTGGAGTTTGGTTGGTTTGGAGAGAATGATATCTGGCTTATATCTGTTGAGTTATATAAGTAAAGCCGTAAAAACTTCTAAATTTAACCACTCTTTTTATAAGTAGACCTTTTTTAAGTGGTTAACATACCTTTTGTTGCTGACCACATCCACAGAATCTCATTTCATAGCTTCTGTGCTGGTGCTACAATCCCACATCAAATAATGCAAACTATCCCTTTGAATTTGAGTGCATGGCAGGTTTCCAGTTGATCCTCCACACATAAAACTACTGAACCCATATGACTGTTTCTATCTGGCTCACAATGCATGGCATGTTTCATTCTGTTTTAAGTGCAAAGGCAATCAATTTGAATATTAAATTATCATGAATTGTTTAGACGTAGTTATGGCCATAAATCTTATTCTTACATGCATAGATAGTTTCGTGAGTAATGACATGACATTAATCACCCTGCTTGTTTCCTGCACAGTGCGCACACAGTGTGGGTGCTCTGTTTTGCTGTATTACAACCCGTGGCGAGCAGTGCTGCACAGCTGAGTGTGCGCTTGGGGGAAGCACACTCACACCTGATGCACCTTGACCTAAAATAACCAGCAGAATTTTCAGTTACGTGTGGTCTAAAATTTGCATAGAGATAAGATTATTTGCATGTTGAAGTAGGTGTTTTAAAATAACTCCATGATTATGGCTGTCTGCTTCAGTCGCTTCTTAAAATGGAATTTGATCATAGGAGGATTTCGCACATAACACCCCTGGAAATGTCATCTTCTTGGTCAGCACCTTTGTCGTGTCCTTTCGTCAAAGTTGTCAAGTATTTTAATGTACAGCAGCCTACAAGAGTGCTGGATTATAGAGGAAAAGTGTCTGTTAATAGAATAAAACAAATAACATTTTATAAAATGGGTTATGGTTGGCCTATTATCACTCCTCCACACCTGTGCTCTGTCACTTTTGTCAGTCTGATTCTCTGCTAATTAATCACACCAAATCCACCCTGCGCACGAACCAGCTGCATCACTCACCAAGTGACAACAAGGTCAAAACATCCACCATCTGGTTTCCTTCAGAAAACACTGGACGACTCTCGGAGATTTACATGCGTGATGACAAACAAGTGTCAAAGGATGCAGCCCCGGATCCCTCGACACTTATCCATTTCATCACATTTGTTAGACAGCTAATCCGACCTTTGTTTACATGAATCAATTGCACGACAGAAAAATGAAGTTTCCGACATCTGCTTTGGATGGGGATTTACTACAATTCCCAGGGTGATTTCTGATGAGTATGAAAACTCCAGAAAGTGTGTAGAGTCATGGTGATAGCACTAGCAAGAGCAAGAGACTTTCTCCATTCAAGAAAATTAAAATACAACGGGATGATCTACTGATGCTACAGTTTACACAAGTGATTCTAAAAACCTGTGTTTATTATTATTATTATACTACAGGCTATCATCTAATTTTGGCCAATGAGCTGCAACCATAGGAGAAAAATAAATTCAAGATGTACCAGAAATGCTTAGCATCTATTTAAGTCATGCGAGTGACGTGGCTGCAGAATCACAATATCAATCTGCCACTTTGGTCCAGACTTAAACATCTCAATATAACTGTAGGATGAATCATCCTGAAACTTTGTACAGACTTTTTTTTATTGATCTCCAGAGTTTGAATCCTAATGACTTTGGTGAGCCAACTGAGATTGACATTTGTGGTTTTGAATGAAATGTCTCAACACCTACTGGATCGATTACCATGAAATTTGATGATCGCTTACCTTTTCAAGAAGTGCTACTATCAGAACACTTTTTTAAGGGCAGGTCCATTATTTTTTGTTTTGTTGCGGTTTTTATATCAATCTTCCCAGTAGTGTTCTTTATGTATTCAAATCTGAACAATTAGAGCTTGTATTGATGATATTTTATATAAAAATATATATTTAAAGAAGAAATGTTTTAATTGTGAATTAATCATTTCAAAACTACTGACAGGCCCAAAATGAATGCTATCTGTGGGCGATCCTGACAGCAACCTGGCAACCACTGGAATCTAACGGAAGCAGCAATGAGACTGTGGCCTCAAGTGGCTGAAGGTTCTAAATATCACCTTTAAATTTTGGTTGAAGTACATGTTTTCGCATCAGAATGATATTTTCCCAAGCCCTTTTAAAGATGTTTTGTGAGCTGATGTAGGTTTCTGCATGATGATGCTGCTACATATAAACCCCCTTGAGAGGAGGGGAGGACATCGGCACTGTGACCTACATCACTGCTTTGTGCTAACGGCTGCATGGGAGTTTCCATTTGAAAAACCTGGAAAACAACACAGCTTGAGTTGCCCTTTAACTTTTCATTTAAGTCTTTTTTTTGTCCCAATACATTGTGTTTTTTTAATCCAATACATGTATATCAGCCATCAGCCTCAACAGTGCTTTGTGTTTAGTGCTAATTATCAAACTAAGACAGTGAACGTGGTAAAGATTAAACCTGCTGAACAACAGCCCGTTAGCATCGTCATTGTGAGCATGTGAGCATGTTAGCATGCTGCCATTACTACTGAACTCAAAGCACCACTCGGCCTATGTTAAAGCCACACATGGGACTTAGGCTTCAGGACTTTCTGCCAGGAAGGGCTTTGTGGCAGAGAGGCTTTAGGAAGTCACTTTAGGAAGTGACATAGTATAAAGAGCAACAATGTCTACATCAAGAGCAGGTTGTGATGGAAAAATGGGTTAGGCACAAGACTTCCACCCAGGAGAGAAAGTCTAGACGCCAATATGAGGCTTATTATTGATTTATTACTTTTAGACTAGTTTACATAATATCGTCTTTATCATTATTATTATTATTATTGCTCTCAGTTGTCTGTCACAGTTTAGCTTAGGTAACAAAAGTACTTAGATTAAGGCACCAAAACTCCTTGGTTGGGTTCTGCCAGAAGGGGCTTTCTGCCAGAAGTCCATGAAGGCTTATTTCTCCCATGTGCAGTTAAGCACCAGCTACAAGCATGGATGTAGTGACTGGTATTTCAATGTTTAGGTGAAGTTTTCTTCACCATGAAACTCAAAAAGTGAAATCAAAATGTCTCTCTGGTTATTTTCCAGCTCTCTTTTCCCCTATAGGATAACTATGAAATTCTTGTGGTTTATGTGCTTATATATTGAAATCTTTCACCTTGGTGTTGCTATGAAATGTACAAACCTTGTACACTTGACAATAGAATATACACATATGAACAACCACTAGTGTTAGCTGGCAACATGTCTGCCTGTATAAGTTATTATTTGGCTTATGAACAAGTTCCATGGGGTTCAGGGTTATGACGCACGCTTCAAATCTTTCCTGAGCAGCTTCCAGTAAATAAGCAGGTAGGAGTTTAATGTTTTGCTCAAGGACATTTGGGATTTGGTGTTTGAAAAAACACAGAATGGCAGCTGCAGAAATTGTAACTGTGATTTTATGTTGATAGAGCTAGGCCCTTACTTCTAGGTTTATATTTACTGTTTTGTCTACACATCAACCTTGTCATCAAGGGAGCATTCCCTGGCACCCAGAACTACAAACATACTGAAAATAAGAACACAAATTCATAGAACACATTCATAGAATTTTACACCTTTTCATCTGACATCTGCGTGTAGGACACACCATCCTCCCGTAAACAGTGTGATTTGTCGTTTCACTTTGCCTTCAGCATTACTGATTTTTCCTCTCCATCACAAAAATATTCACAAATGCTGTTGACTTTCTCTTTCTTGGCTCTCATGTATTTTTGAAGGTTGGACATCTGGTGGATTGTTGTACAGTTGTACAGAGAGGGGAATTCTGTCCACTTCTCTCTAATATCTATCTCGTTCTCTCTCATTCAGTCTCACGCTGTCCCGCCGGGCCTTCTTTCTGGCAGATTTCTCCCATCAACATCTTGTCTGCTGGGAGATCACTACGCTGAGAAAGCGTTAAGGAGAAGAAACAAAACCGAAGAGCATTAAATGGAAGGAAACAGAATATAAGAAATTACAAATTGTGGTAAAAATCAAACTTGGAAAGAGACCTTTTCTTCTGCTGGGATTTGCTAAATTGTTTGATTTATGAGAGAATCAAAAAGTACTGGAGAACAGACAGGAAATTCTGCTCTGTTAGAGCAGTTTATGTGGGAATGTTGTGCTTTTGTGTAGAAATGTAACTGGAAAACTCAAAGACTACATTTGAAAGCACTTGGTATACTAATAATAAAGACCAAAACGCATTAAAACTGTTCTATTATATGTATCTATGTATCTACTTATTTGTTTATTATAGTTACTATCTTTATTATTATTATTTCTTTAATAAAATCTTGTCCACTGAGAAGAAAAATCCTCATCTTTTTTCAGGTCAGTCTACATTCATATGTTTATCATTTACATTAGTTTCCTTTTGACGATTAACATCAGCAAGGACATTTTAGACAACAGTAGACAGCACATTGCACACCAACACACACCAAGGAGATGAAGGAGACGAGCGTCTGTCTGTTTGGCCTTTACAGAGACAGATACTTTAGTGTGCAGTGCATAAACCACTGCTGCCTCTCTCTTTCTCAGTTATGATTAAACGGCATGTAGTAAGTAAGAAGCAGTTATTAAGACACAAATCGGACTTAGAGGAAAAAACTGTGCACCACAGAAGTGTACAGTAACATTACAAAAAGTTTTTATATCAAGTGGTTTCCGGCGGAGCTGCAGCTCCATCAGCACTTGCTCCTCACAAAAATGGTGGCACTTAGGAAGGATCAATTTATCCCGAGAGGTGGATGAATATCTATACTGTACCAAATTTAATGGCAATCTATCTAATAGTTCCACATGTCAACCTCATGGCAGCACTAGAGGAAAACTCACCAAAGTCATTAGTATTCATCCTCTGGAAATGTCTGAAACATTTTCATGTTAATCCATCAAATATTTGTAGATATTGAGGTAAAAAGAAAGGACACGCAATAAACTGCTGTAAGTATGATTGCTCATCCATTATATATCTACTTCAACATATAACAAGCATGATGTGGTATTGAATGGATGATGCATTACCATAATCAATTAGTAAATCCATTTATCTACAGATCGTTTAAGATGGGAACCAAAAACTAATCTGCAGATTGATCACCCTCAAAACAACAAACGTACAAACGACCACCAATCTACACATTTGCAAAACATTCCTTTATTATAAATAAATCTCCTTTTTGTATAAAAACTGGCATGCTTCAACCATGGCATTTTACAGGTTCACAACCCAAGGCTACAACCCGATTAGCCAAGACAGCGGGAGGAAACACACTCATCTCATTAAGCAAGGGCGATCCATCAGACAACGGTGAGACAAGAATGAAAAAATCGTCACAACCACAAAAATACTTACAAGTAGAGAATAACAACAAACATGTTTGAGTCTCATAGATTTTCTCTTACATTTCTCTTTTTAAATATCTTTTAAAATGTAATCTGTTAAATCTCTTTCCCGGCCCCACCTTTGCCCTTTTAGATATAATGTCTACATGGTTTCTGAGAGTTTTTTCTTTTCTTTTAATTTTTCTTTTTTAGTTTTTTTTTTGTTTTTTTTTTGTAGATTTTAATAGTTACTCTGTCCACCACAGTGTCCTATGGTATGTCACTTTTTTCATTTTGTGTCTTTTTTTTTTTTTTTAAAACAGGTAAGTTCATGGTAGGACCAATGAGCTGTGAGCAGCGGGAAAGCAGGCACACTGACTGGCTGTTTATGTGGTCCCACCTCTCTGTGGTTTGATGCGGAACGATAAAAAATGTCTCATGCTTGGATTCCATTGGGCGATCTGTCTCTTTCCGCCAGTTCTTCGGCCCACCGGCCAAGAACGACGGCTCCTTCTTTCACTCGGCACCGCCCCAAGACACGCCCCCCTCTCCTTCCCGTCCAATCCCTTCCTTCGTCTTCTGTGGTCCCTTCAAATGGCATGATTGTTGTAGCTGACATATGTTGTCTTAGTTGATGAAGCTGTGTGAATTTGGGAAGGGTGGAAGATGGAAAAAGGGAAAGGAATTGGTGTGAGGTGTGAGGATAAGGGAAAGAAATTCAACGAAATTGAGAAAAAAGTGATAAAGGACAGAAGGAATGAAAAAGAATAGACAGATTAGAGCGATGGAAGGGGCAGAAGAGAGGGAAAAAAAGGGAACAAAGAACAGTTGAGAGCAGATTTTGCCACAGATGGTCACGTAACAGTGTCACATCCACAGTCCACCTGAGTTGTTGGGGCTTTTTTGTCAAACCCATTATGTCTTGTGTCCCCTCAAGCGTTCCATTGTAAATGTCAATGTTTTTGCAGCAAGCACAGGCTTCTAACTGCGCCATTGTTATACTCTGATGCTTTCATACAACCCTTTTATTACTATTTTTTTGTTATGTCTTTTACTTGTGTTTCACCATCACACTGCTAGAATAATGGAAAAAGGTCCTTGATGAAAAAATATATATATCAAAGAAATGAGTGCTGAGTGCATTCAGACTTGAAAAATGCCCAAAGCTTTTTATTGATATTTTCTGAAGAGCACTCTTAAGCAAAATGTCAGGTAGTGGAAAAAAAAAGACAGAAACCTCTTAAACTTGCTTTCTGCCTGTCACTGTTGTACAACCCATGTTTCAAAAAAAACTTGAGACGTTGCGTAAAACCCTAAATAAAAACAGAATGCAATGATTTTGCAAACTGTTTTTGACTTGTATGTAATTGTATACAGTACAAAGATAAGAGCTGACCCCTCAGGCAGCACTGCATTAAAAACCCACATGTAAGTTAAGACTCTACCATGCAAAGCGAAAGTCGACAACATTCAGAAATGCTGCTGACTTCTCTGTGGCCCCGAGTTCATCTGAGATGGACCGATGCAAAATGGAAAAGTGCGCTGTGGTCTGAAGAGTCCACATTTCTGTTTGTTTTCAGAAATCGTGAATGCTGTGACTTCCGGGTGAAAGAGGAAAAGGACCATCCGGATTGTTATCAGCACTTCAAAAGTCAGTATATCAGTCAGAAAGTCAACATATGCTGCTATCCGGACGTCTTTTTCAGAGACGTCCCTGCTTATTTCAGCGAGACAATGCCAAGACATATCCTGTATGTGCTACAACAGTGTGGTTCAAAATAAAAGAGTGCAGGTACTAAACTACTAATCTAGCAAGAGTGAGAAAGAAATTCACTTTCAAAACTTACGTTCCCTAATGGTTACTGAGTGTTGTTAAAAGAAAAGGTGATGTAACACAACAGTAAATATGCCCCTGTGCCTACTTTTTTGGAACGTGTTGCAGGCATCAAATTCAGAATGAGTGTATATTTACAAAAACCAATTAAGTTAATCCGTTTGAACATTAAATATCTTGTCTATGTACTGTATTAAATTGGCGGAAAAGGTTTTTTGCAAAATACTGCTTTCTGCTTTATTTACACAACGTCCCAGCTGCTTTGGAATCGGGGTTTTATAAAGAAATTTTTGCTTGAGCCATACGGAACTTTTTTATTTGCAAAGTGAAGCATGTGAGGAGATGACTAAGCAGTTTTAACTATTGGCTAAATGAATGAACTGTGACCTGCTCTCTTCACTGGTGCTAATAAATTGCTGACAGGGAAAAACACAATTCGCCTTCACAGGTCTGAAACCTATTATACCCCCACATTCAGTTTCCACAGACTGCACAGAAACACATGCACGGCGAGGCTCAGACAAATGTTTTTATGTGATTACAGAAGAAGACGTGTTAGTTATAGAAACACACACACACACACACTAAAAGACCCACAAAGCCATTAACATTTATAGACTGATCGAGACTCATACAAGACGCACACTCATACACACACACACACATAGAGCTAATCATGCACATTCACATGCACTCCTGTCACTTCATTGGCAGATTGCTGACACAGGGGAACCAGCTCAACACAAAATAAGAGCTTTGAAGTGGATGCAACAGTGCTTCACTGTCGGAGCTCGCAAAAAACGCACAATGCTTTTTTGAAAACTGTCACTGTTGCAGCTGTTTTGCCATGCACAAAAAAAAAGTCAGGCGTGAAACAGATCCTCAAATGTAAATTAATTGTCTTTTAATTAAAAAAAAAAAAAAGGCAAAGGCTTCATGCAAGCTGATATCTATGCATAAATGTACACAAGGGAAAATATTTTTCACTCCATCACAACATGCAATTAACCCCACATGAACAGTTGTTGGAGTGCATCACAACAGTGTGTTTCCTCACTAGTACTTGGTTGTAACCTCTCTATATGTGCATGTATGTTATTGTGCATGTATATTATATGTTTTTATGTGTTACAATCAAGCTAAATCAAACTCAAACCAATAACTGAGAGCTCTACAGTTATTCATAGTTTCTACCCAGCTTTACAAACAGCATTTTCATTTTAATTTTCTTACTTATCAGTGGTCTGATAGCTCTTGTATATTTAGTCTTATACTTTCTATGGACTTCTGTAATAAAAACTGGTCTGATGATGTAGTTTTATGTTGTTTATTATATGTATAATTATAAAATTTTGGTGTTCTCTTACTCACTGTTGGTCTCCATGCTCTCACATAGTTCGGTCTTCACCTCTCCGTTGGGCCGGTCTCCTCCCTTCTGGGTCAGTTTCCCCGACATGGTGGCAGCTGTCACGATTGCCTGTATTATCATTCAGAAATCCATAGATTGAAGATAAGGACTATCAGCCTTATGTAACTCCAGAGACTGCTTTACAGAAACTTTCTATCTTCAGTCTTAAATCAATATAGGAAGAGTCTGGGACAGTAGAAATATCAAGTAACTAATTTATCTCAGGTGAGGAAACTTCAAATAGAGTCACATAGAGTATTGGTATTTAGAGTCACATCTAACATCAGTCAAAATATCAAATTGAATAGGAGACTCGTGTCCACCTCACCTTGAAGCTGCGTTTTCGTTTGGGTACGTTCTGCTCCGGGTGGAAGAGGATGATGTAGACCTTGGGCATATAGAGCATCCCCAGAGACACAGAGGCAGACAGGCTGAGAGAGATGGTCAGGGTGGTAGTTTGGATGTACATCTAGGAGGAGCGAGACACACAGAGAGAGAGAGAGAGAGAGAGAGAGAGAGAGAGAGAGAGAGAGAGAGAGAGAGAGAGAGAGAGCTCTCTCTTATCACATTTCAAAGGTGTCAGAGATAGTCTGTGTAATCGTCCAAATACAGAATACGTCTGATGAGGGAGAGAGCAGGAGGACAGATGGGACAAGGGGGGAGGCAGGAAGTAAAAGATGGTCTAACAAGAGCGAAATTAGCAGAAAATTTGTGTAGTGACAGCCACAGTGACACGCAGGCAGGTAGATCAAATGGTATATGAAATGATGGCGCCAATGAAGTTGCTTAATTGCCCATGTGCTGTAGAGCTTGTCTCTTTGTCTAAGAATGGGAAATTATTCTTAGCACTTTTTTGGCAGGCTTAAACACCAGATGGGTGTGGTTTATTGCAAGTTGTTAGTGACAGAAATGACACTAAATTGACTTTCAGACGTATTTTATAGTATGGATTAAGTTTGGCCCACATGAGACCTTCCAGGAAGAGAAAAGTCTATTATTTAGAGCTTTAACTTGTTGGTGAAATAGAGTTTACTTCAAAAGAATGAGTGCATTTCTGTTATTTATTCTGTTGAGTGAGCTGAAAGACTGCAGTTGCATTGACAAACAGACACTCAGACACATATATATATATATAACTATATTGCAGGCACTTGTGAAAGGTGGCTGGCTTCAATTATTATGATGAATGCAGATGTGTAGTTGTGAAAGTGGGAAAGGGATGAGGGATGCAAAAATAGTGTCAGCTGGGAGTTAAATTGCATTGCTTCAGTAATGGTTAGGATCTAAACTGCATCGCTGTCTTACAGGAAGATAAAAATATATTTTTCTTAGATTTAGCTGTTGGTGAACTAGAGTTAACCTAAAAAAACAGTGCATATCTGTATGTATTCTGTTGAGAGTGAGTTGAATGACTGCGGCTGCAGTGTCAAATAGACAGACAGGTAGACAGATACTGTCCAGTATGATGGACTCTATGATAGGCACTAGTGAAAGCGTGGGTATACTGTAGTCAGACTGAGGCTGAACAGATAGGCTGACAGTCACATTTTTATGTACATCCTACTAAATTAGATTACTTTATTACCGCTTCAATTTTGCCAAACAAAGTTGGAGAAAAGTCATAGCTAGAGATGGCAATTTCTGGAGAAATTGCGGAGTGAATGGTGGGTGTTGAAAAGCTGGCATTGAACAGCATTGCAGGCTTTCTAAGTATAATAATATCAATAATGTATGAAAAATGTGGAATATTTGATGTCTGAATGGACGTAATAGCTTAAAGTATGAATGAGGATATAAAAATTGAAAAAAGTATAAAGATTTGACAAAGTATGAAAGGGATGAAGAATGCAAAATTCAGTGCAAGTTGGGTGCTAAAATGAATCGCTTCGCTAATGACCGGGTGCTACACTGAATTGCTGGCTTCAGTTTCTATGATGAATGGAGATTCTGGCTTAAAGTGTTTATAAGAGTTTATAAAAGTTGAGTTGTAAAAGTGGGGAAGGGCTGAAGGATGCAAAATACGGTGTAAGTTACAAGATAAACTGCATTACTAGCCTTACAGGATGATAAAACTCTATTTTTCAGATTTTCAGAGATTTAACTGTTAGGTAACTATTGTTACCCCCCAGAGGTCTGCGCATTTCTGTATTTATTCTGTTAAAAGTGACTTAAATGCCTGTAGTTTCCATGTCAAACAGACAGACAGACTGACAGTTACTGTCCTGTATAATGGACTATATTGCAGGCACTAGTGAAAGGTTATCGTCAGTGGACTGGAGGATTGATATGATGACACTAACTATAGGCAGACAGTCAAAATTGGTATGTACATCCTACTAAATTAGAAAGCTTTTTTACCACTTCAATTCTGCTAAGTAGGTTGGAGGACAGTTATAAAGACAGTCAGACAGACACACATACTCTATACACACTGCAGTGGACTGAGCACTAGTCCTCGGGTCCTTAGTGAGTTTCAGAGAGGAGTTTGGAGGAGGACAGACCTGACACAGCTGACAAGCTCTCAAGACATGGGGCTCATCAGGAGAGCACTGTCTGCGGGATATCGAGAGAGACAGACAGAGGATGGAGGGGGTGAGATGGATGGAAATATGTGGGAGAAGAGTAGAAACGGAAAGCCCGGAGGGGAAAGCAATAGAGAGACATGGAGGGAGGGGGAGGAGCATGAAACAAAAGCCGATGTTATTACGGGGTGGGGGCAAGTGAGGAAAAGAGAAGAGGGATGTGACTCGTGGAGACGTTGATGAAGTGAGAAAGAAGGCAGCAGAACAGAAAGACAACAGTGGCCAACTGTGCTGTCAAAAGTGCACAGACACACTGATTGAGACAGTGCTGGTAACTACAGGCTGACAGGAAGGAGAAAGTAGAAGAGAGAGAAAGTAAAGCTGCACTGTTACATCCACACACCTCATACAGCCAGCTTCTGAAAATCACACCAGTGCAGCACTGTGGATAACGTTTGATCCTCCGCCGTTGACTTCATTTTCATTCATGAACTGTAACAGTCTCTGTACAGACCCGTTTGTGACATATATCACGGATGATTGAAAAAGCAATAATATATAGAAGCCCTGCCTCAAAAAGAACTAACTCCCTTTATATTACACCGCTTAACAGAAAGCTACCTGACAACGTACAAAAAACATACCTATATATGCACACATTTATACATTCACACACACATTTATTCATACATAAATATCAACTGCAACAATAGACAGTTTGTGCAAACATTTATGGGAGAATAACGAGACACTGTGTCATTTGGGACAAAAGTATCATGCAGGTTGTGCTCAATTTTCATTTTTTTAATTTGGTAATTTAATTCAGAATTCATTGAAGTCCGTAAATGCTGTAAATACGCCTCTAGAATAGGTTTCATCCTGAGAACGCATTAGGCCATTTGTGGAAAATTGGAAAGTGGAAATGGACATTATAAAAAATAAAGAGGATATGACCCCAGGATTCTCTATCACAAGCTACACCCCTGAGCTGCCCTGGTATAAATGCGTTTAACCAGGCTAGAAATTAATAGTTTTATGTTCTCCAAATGCAGTAAGTAATACAAGAAAAGTCCGTCTGCAGAAACATCATCCTTTAGTAAAAGGTGTCTAATTTCTCCGCAAAACTGGACCAGACCTCTGGACTCTGCATTCAGCAAAAATACAATAAATCTAATTAACTAATACTTTCATTGAATACATACCTGAATACCTTCTCTTGCTCCTTAGATAGCAGCTGACTGTGTATTGGTGGGTGCATACACATTTGTATTTCTATATTTATGAGAATTTAACACATTTCCAGGTCCCTAGTGCAGGCCCATCAACATTACTGTAGATGCCTAACCCCAATCCTTTCCATATCTCCAATCTGAACCTAATTCTAACCTCAAGACTGTACACATTTACCACAAACTGCAATACTACTTGTTTATTGTCCTGAACAGTGACTGTCAAACCTACAGTACATGGATAAAACAAGGAGAAAACAGTTATACTGCAATGAACAGGGTTTAATCCCAGGAAATGGGATTCCCAGCAATGCACATCCAAACAGTTACCTGTTTCCTGGGACATATGAAACTTTTTTTTTTAAATATTCTAAACATTTGGTAAGATATTTAGAAATTAGATAGAAAATATATAACTCTTTTAAAACATATCCAATAGCTGTGTGTGTGTGCTGGTGGAGCACACAGAGTGCCACGAGTTCAAATACTTCTGACTGTTAATGCAGTTAGTAATGTAACTTGTGTCTACCATCAAAATTAGGCTAACACAACATGATTTCTGCCACCAGCTTTGTGTTGAACTACTAAAAAAGAGTGAACAATGAAGACGTAAAGTGTGCGCTCTGTGAACGAGGGATCGGATGCACTGGGTTGAGGAATCTGTGTCAGCATAACAGAATGACTTTCAAAATGCCAGATGACTTGCTTTAATGAATTTTGTTTGTCTATAATATGAAGAATTGTAAAATATCACTTCCACAAGATATAGTCATTAAAGCAGTAGTCAGATTTGATGGTAGCCGAAATTATGCCTTAAAAATAAGTGCATTCACCGGGATTCATGGGATAGTATGCTTCTGTTCCTCAGATAGAAAATGTCTAATTTTCTGGAAAAATCTGAAACCCCGGCAATGAGGTATATTTTTGATGTTTCTGTACTGCGCCAGCTCTGCATCCTTCAACTTTTAACATTCGCTCTTAGTGGAAAAACAGCTGTTCTGCTGATGTGATTTGAAGCGACTGCTCTTCATTTCATTGTTCCCATGATCTGATTCCTGTCTGAGCACCACACTCTGAATATATCTCTACTTTTAAAAACAGGCTAAAGACTCCAGTGTTCATGACTGCCTTCAATTGAAACTGCACTGTCAGTTAAACATTTTTATGCAAAAAAAATTACTTTTTTGCCCTTCATCTATCTTTTAAAAATGTTTTTATGTTCTTTCAATGCTCTTACACGGGTCATTTTAAACTCCATTATGTAAAACACCTTGAATTAGTTCTGGATGAAATATGCTATATGAATACAGTTGCCTTGCTCTGCTGAAACCCAAGTCTCAAACTGGCTTTTAAAGACAGAATGTCATCATTCTCAAGGTCTCAAACTTGGTCCTCGCAAATACTGAGGAAAAAGAACACACACACACCTGCCTGAAGGCCTAAGTTGATAACATTGACAGTAGCCACAGGGAAAGGGGAGTGCACAGCCAATAAACACACCACACACACAGATACAAAAGCTAAAAAAAAGAAAATTGAATTTGCAGGTGTGTTGTATAAACAATGAATTTAATATAGGCCTTTCATTTAAATAGACATACAGTATATACAGACAGCAGACATGTGCTTTACATGGAAATTACTCACACAGTAACTCTTTTTGTTTTTCTGGATGACATTCCTGTGGTAGCACCACAGAGCAGGTCTGCCAGGGTTAAAGAGATCTGCCTGTAGCTCCCCTACAGGCTCTGATAGCAGTTTAAACTCCCCAAACTCTCCATCGGCTGACTTGCACCTCAACCACAAGATCACACACAAACACACATACACGCACACAATACAAAACACTCACACAGGAGTGAATTCTGCAGTTGTATGAGTCAGATCGCTAATTAAACCAAAGGAAAAACAGATCATGAGAGACACGCAAGAGAGAATTTGTGGATTCAGTTGTACTTTGCCATGCTGTTTCTTTCTCATATTCCTTGCCAACAAATTGCACTCAATTGAATTGTACTGATACAGGGATCAGTGAGTGGCTGTATCAGAGAGGAACAGATGGAGTGTTTTTGGTAGGATAGAGACGGGAATGAAACTGAGATAGAGAAAAAAGATTGAAGTCAATGAGGAAGAGTGAAAATGGAATTACCTAGAAGAAAAAAAGGCTAAATAACGGTGGAAATGACAGGAAGGAGATTCCCTTAAGCAGTGAACCTGTTCTTATCAAAACAGCAGCGAGACTGCTGATAGCCGCTTCCATTACATCTAGCCTTTGGTCCTAAGTTGTGGCTTCCAGCTGTTATTTACACAAAGACACACATACATGCACGCATTGAGGGCTGAAACTGTCCTCCTCCACCCTGCTGTCCACAGCTGATAATGGCTAAAAATGTGTGCATCGGGAAGAGCGCTCTATTATCCCAAAAGTCACACTCGGAAAGTAGACGATTAGCCACGGATGGCTGCATACAATGTGTTCCCTTAAGGTTTAAAACATTTACAGACGGAGAGTCTCTGGTCCGTGATAGGCAGAGATTTAGAAAGAGGAACAGAGGGGTAGAGTGACGGCTGATGTGCTTTTAACACCTGGGGAGAGAAAAGGGAAGAGAGGACCAGGACTGGAAAAAAAAAAATACAAAGAGGAGAAAAATGAGCACTAGGTTCCATGGACAAATACTTGGCTTTGTGTGGCACTTACTTTTAGGCTGAAGGTTAAGGAAAGTGATGCTTTAGCTAAATCGTTGGTCAGCGTCGGTGAGTAATATTTCCCAAATTGACTTGGAAGTGCTGTGCTGATTATGAGTGTTTAAGAGTGTTTTTAGTGTCCTCTCAAGAGTGCTCATTTTAAAAACTGCTTGCTAAGGACTTTTGTCTGCAGGACACCTTGTTATTTTTCAATTAGTGCTTAAAGGAGAGTTTCAATGTTGTTTAACAAACACAGATCTTATCACAGTGTGGATTACCGCCATTTATAACTGGTGATATCTATACTATTCTTCTGGGAAATCTTACGTCTGTGGAGGCCTGAAGCAGCCATAGAGAGAAAAAAACATATGGACTAATATTGAGGCCAAGTTTTACTACATCTAGTTTTCACAATGCTATTGTGTGCACAGGTGATACATTTCAATCCCATGTTTTGATTACATTTGATCCTATTATGCTTTTATATTTAGTTTATTATCTGTATTTAGCCTACATTGAATTTTTGTGTAGCATGAAGGAACTGCAACTCTCATTTCATTGTACGACCCTGTATTATATAATGATAATAAATGACTCTTATACTTGATACCTTGAATACAGCCGATATGCTTGACTCAAACTGTTAACAGATGGTCCTTCAGAATGAACTTTTCCCACGACTCTACACACTAATAATTAAGTCTGGTCTGCTGTGCTGGCTCTCTGTATATACACTTGCCTCCTGCACACAAAATAAATCAAAATGTGGTAATGAATTGTATCTAGTGTGCACACACAGTAGCATTTGGAGCCCTTGATGTACAAAACTTGGGCTCCGTCTATATACATTTTTCTCTCTATGGCCACTCCCAGCTCCGTTTCTCTCGTATTGAAAATGTTTGCAAAATATACTGTAATGTGGACCACAAACACCTGAAAAAGTGTCTGTTTGTTTGTTTTTAATCCAGATCTGGATTGAGACACAGCGCATATAACAGATGCTGAGGTGTATTCAGGTGCGAGTGAGGCGCAGGCTTGAGAGACGATGCAACTTCATCAGTCGTCACGTCTGTTGCAACTCTTTGTTCAAATCCTCATCAACTGTGAGCTACAGATGTCCAAACTGAACCAGTTTCCCCAAAACAAGTACAATTCATGCTACAGTTTGATGTTACAGATGACATACTGTATGTACATGTCATGAGCAGACCGAACATTTATATCACAAATACATTCTCTGATTGTAGAGGTTAGTTTTCTAGATGCAGCAGCATGGGAAAAGCCCGACTTGTAATTCTGAAGCCAAGCGAGCACCATCATATCTGGCAGTGAACATTGCCATTTAATGTAAGTCGCTGAATAGCTGTGTAAGAAAGTAGTTCCCGGGAGACATGTCTGATCCCTTGAGACAGCA
Source organism: Lutjanus campechanus (assembly GCA_027495735.1). Taxonomy (NCBI): domain Eukaryota; kingdom Metazoa; phylum Chordata; class Actinopteri; order Lutjaniformes; family Lutjanidae; genus Lutjanus; species Lutjanus campechanus. Next base: position 19,486 of record JAJHUR010090109.1, on the reverse strand, counting down.
GCAGCTTGATAGTTAGACCACCGATTAGTGAGTTAAGTGTGGAGATAGCTGTGTTCTCTTCACAGCAGATAGCTGAAGCATGACAGCTAAAGTTGATGGCTATTCTGGGTTGGCTTGGCTGTACTAGAGATACATCTTGTGAACACTGCATCAGAAGCAAATTATCTAAATTAAGCCTATCATCCGCAGGCACTGCAATTTACACTCGCTGGCATACACAGAGGAGAGGAGACATATGTCATGTGCACATTAAACAAAGACCTAAAACATATGTTGAATAATTGGAGAATGGCATTTAATCGCTGCTTTCGAAACCAGGTTGTACAGTACGAAATGTGTTGAGTCAGACCAACACACAGCAGCAGTCTGAATGGTTGCATGTGTACACACAGATAAGCATGTCATCATACAAATATGAATCAGATTATGCATGGGTTGTAAGAACAGACACACACACACACACACAAATCTTGGCCTCTCATGCTTGATGAACCAAGACACGGAACATTCTAAGTCATTACACTGCGTCTGTGATTTATTGCAAGCCCTTTCAAATGTACCACAGAGTGAGAAAAAGGGTGGTGAAATCAAAGCGCTCCGGACAGCAACATGGCCAACATAGCCAACAGCAGAGAAAGGGGGAGATAGGAAGATATAGAAAGAAAGGAGGAGAGAGACACAGATGGTGTGAGTACGAGAGACGCTATGGGTAAAGTGGGAGAGCGAATAAACACGAGGAAGAAATAAAGGAAGGAAGCGGGCAAACAAGGAACAAGAAAGGAAACTTTGTGAGAACAACCATGAGTTGAAAGGAAGTGGAAGAAGACAGAGAGATACAGAGAAAGAGTGATGACAAAGCAGTGCAGACGGACAGCGACAGAACTAAGGAACAAAGTCTTGCAGCACTGATGAAATGGAAAGTTTCCCCGCAGGACACTTTCAGGGAAGCTCACACATGTTCATATTAACACAACTTCACTTTGTGTTCAGCCCAGCAACCGGCTTTTTGTTGTGTGTTGCCAAGAGTCTGAGTAGTTGCCCGTTGTCATTTGTTGGCATTGATGTGCACAGTGTGGTATTTTTGATGAAGTATTTCAAGCATAACCGACTGTAGAAGCATTTAATCATTGATAAAAGAGTTGAAATATTACAGTCAACCTCCCAGGAACCTTTGAATCCTGCTTTCACACATATTCTTACTGATGTCCCGGTAACTAGACGGGGACATGTCTTAGAGCACTCAAGTGGGAACAAACCGTGATGTCACCCACTGGCTTGTGGACTACAGTTTCGAAGCCTCAAGTTTGCTTTATCGAGGCAATGCAGTAAGCAGCAAAGCAGTAACAAGATCCTGATTCATATTTGACCAATACTGTCTAGGTTGACAGTTTGATCTGTGTTTAGGGACACTCAGTTTGAAACCATTTGCCATTTGAAAGACTGCATATTAAAGGCGCTTGCGCATTGGTTTCACTCTTCAGACCCAAACACTCAGTCCACCCTTTAATATATGGTCTATAATAACAACTAAAGGTCTAGTTCCTGGATTGAATCAGTGCAAGGAGGATCATTCTTTCACTACACTGGTCCAGTTTGCATTCACAAAAGCAAAACTAAAACAGCACAGAAATTGTTAATAAAAGCCATGTGGTGGAAATGTCGTCTGATTGTTGGTCAAATAATCAGCAGGTTAAAAGACAACAGTCTGACAAAGTTTGTCCAACCCACATGAAGCACACTAAGGGGGTAAACACTCCTGAGTTCGTTCAACTGAACTCAACAGGGCTGGTGTGAACATACCCTTATTCAACAGAATGAAACTAAAATCATATTCGCATAAACTGGGATTGATTGGAAGAAACTGATTGGGGCTAAAGTTAAAAAAAAAAAAAAGTTTCACAATAGAACAACATAGCTATGTGTTTGTATAAAGTTGAACTCATTGAACTCATGTTCAACCCTTTGTTGTGGCGGAGTCACTGAGATCTCCCTCCAGATGTCACTCCGATCTCCTTTTGTCTCCGAGCCCTCATTTAGAATAAATGACTACTGGCGTTTTTGCTTCATGTCCCGAGTCAGCGAACGGTCAGAGGGAAGAAGAGACCAGTAATAATAAAAATACGGGGGCGAGAAAGCATTGTGCACGACGTCTTGTATCTTTCCATCTCTCAATCTTTTCCTTGTCGTCCCCTCATCTCTGCACCACACTCCAAACGACCTTGTATCTCTCCCCAAAATGTTTTTATCTGTCCTCATCCCTCCTTCTCTATATCCCTCTCTATATCTGCCTCTTAGTCTTTCTAGACGCTTTCAGATTTTATCTTTTTGCCTTCCTAACTTCCTAACTATCTCTCCATTTCTCCCATATTCTTTTTTTTTTTCCCTCTCCACCTTAGCTCTGCTCATTTAACATACTACCGTCTGTGCATTGATAATGAGTTTAGGCGCCCTTGATCGGTTCCTGTCCTGACTGAACTATTTTACGAGCGAGGTGACTTTACAGACTGCCCGAGGGTCCTAAACTAACTTCACACAGACATTTAGGTTCGTGTCTAAACCTCCTGTGTGCGCGCGTGCATATTTGTCTCTCCGTGTGCCTAATTGACGCCTCCTGTTTCTGTCCACACACGCCATGGGGCCACTCATCTTTTTAATCACCTAAGCCATGGGAGGGTGAGGAGATTTCATTTTTATTTATTTATTTAAAAAATGGGAGCATGACCACACCAGTTTTTACCACTTCTAAATATGAAGTATTACAATCACTCTTTTAGTGCATTTTTTTTTTGTCTCTTTTCATGTCAGTCTTAGGTTCAAATTATTTGTTAATAGACCACTTTTTCTTAAGTTAGCTCATGCTGGCAAAACACTAGCTAACTGGCCGGTTAAAAAATGTTGTAGATTAGCTAGCTGGTTAGCGCACATTTTTTCTCACATAAAGATTATATTATATTACATTAAGATGTGATTATATGTACAGTATGTTGCCTTTCCAGGTCGTCCAGCAGCATCTTTCAACCATCTTTGAAAAGTTGCAGTCCAGCATATCTAAGTACAGGAAACAAAAAAGAGAAAGTTGACTGCGGTTCTGCCAGGTACTAGGTTTGCTCAACTGTTATTGAAGAAAAGGGCAGTACTTACAAAGGGTCAATTATAAAAACAGCTAAATTTTGTAGCAAAGTCATTCTGTTTAAAAAAGAAGTTTCCATTGTTGATTTTTCTCATGCTTTGGTGAACTGTGATATGCAAAGATGACCAAAGTTGAAACTGTTCCACAAAAGAGACATGTTTTTTATACATGAGACCTTAGCTGTTCGTACAAATATGTCTTTTGAATTAATTGCGTCTTTTGACGTGTTGGCAATCAGAGAAAACAAGCTAACTGACAGCTCGCAAGATTGTTAGCTCAGGCAGCTTATTTCCTTCTTCAATAAAACTAAAAGAGGCCAGTACAGAGAAAACAGAAAAAAAGCACTGAGAGCTATTGTGACCGACTAGCCATGGGGTGTTTCTGGTCAGCAAGAGAGATCACATTCAGCTTGGCTTATGTCTTAAAAGTCAGCTGTAGTTGTGATCATATGCTTAGACCAAATCACAAAGGAGACTAAAGAGTAGAGCTGCTTCAACTGATCAATTATGAATCATTTATTGAATTATTCGACAAATCTTCTGATAGTGGATTAAAACCTTTGAATATTTCCTTGAAGAATAAAAGATTTCAGCCTCTTAAATATGATTATTCTCTGTTTTCTTTAGTCCTCTATGACAGTAAAGTGAATATCTTTGGGTCGTGGGCAGACCAAGACATTTGACGATGACATCTGGGCTTTGGGAAACACTGATCAACATTTTTCAGAATTTTCCGACATTTTATAGACCAAATAACTAATTGATTAATGGAGAAAATAATCAACAGATGAATCGACAAGGAAACTAATCGTTAGTTGAAGCCTTAAAAAGTTTCTCACATAATCCCTTAATGCGTAGCTGAATTTTTTGTATCTTTCCCCTCACTCCAAACTACTAAATCATACTGAAGTTGTGTTGGATGGATAAAACTCAACCAAAAACCATTTAGTCTATTTCACTGTGCGGGAAAAAACCAAACATTTTCACCTCTTTATTTTATAATTCAGTTTCTGTCACCTGAGTTTAATTTTACATCTCATTAACCTGATGCTTTTCTCCTGTGCAACTTTTGATAGCTCTGGAACCTTTGCATTTATTTAGTTTTAAATTTTTGTATTGTCTTATTGTTTACCTTGATGAGATACCTTTTTTGTTAAAAAAAAAAAAAAGGAAATGCATCAAATTACAAAAACATTACTTGCAGGAGAGAACTCATAATGAAATATGTCATCCAAGCTGTTAATTCTGCCCTTTTTATCCTTCGAAATATAGAAGCGAAACTACCAGAGTTTTATCTTCCATAAAGTATATCACTGAAAGACATGAATTAAACTGAAAGACTGAGTACTTCTTTTGTCAATATTTCACTTCAAGGTATTGCACTGCAGTTGTGCAATATATTCAATTCATATACTGTCAGCTAAAGTGAAGTTTCTTTACACTGAATCTAGCTGCTTTAAATAGATGTATTCCCAACCACACTAAAAACTGGTAGTGAAGAAGTTTGTGTCTTAACATAACTTCAAAAACATCAGTTCATGGCCACAGTGAAAATGTAACAACTTGACAAAAGTTACACCAATTACAGTAAGTGTTCCACTTCAAACCACTTCAAACCACCAGCTGTGGCAGCTGAGAAAGGTATGAATTAGAAACCCATTTTTTTAAAAAAGAAACAGAGTCCTTTCACCTTTCAAGTCATTTAAAAGGTGAGAAGAGTAGGTGTTTATTTTATTTAATTTTTTTTTAATTCTCATGCATGAAAAAGTTGAATTTCTAGCTTTTTAGTCTTAGGATATGTTTTATTTGGAGCTTGTTAAATCCTCAAGTTGCACTTCTTCACACACCCATCACACACTTTTTTTTTCTTCCCCCAACACAGCGCTGTGATGAAGAACTCTTAAAAAAAGCTCTGACACAGGATTCTCCACCATAATATTTTAACTTTGTCAGTGCTGTTTAATTGGGCCCAAGCGTGGTCACTTCTTGTCCGCAAGTGCCTCATTACCTTCTACAAAACAGCACTTAGAGACATATTTTCCTCCATCTAATCCATACCGGTCAAAAGGTCCGTGTGTGTGTCATAAAGGAATATAGCGTGCGTGGGGTATTTTGTTGTTACATCTGTGTTTGCTCTGCCACAGCTTGTTAGTGTGCCTCTCATTGATTTGCAGATCTGTGCGAGGTTTGGCCAGTATTCTCAGCTCAAACAAATTTTGAGTCGTGCGAAAAAGGTTTCACAGTAATTCATACCGATAGGGTGGCCCTGTTGTGAAAAGCTTTCTGTCTCTGTCCTAACTGACATGATTGAGGTCCCACTGTGCACAGCTCCAGCCAATTAAAATACCCAGCGAGGACTTCCACGGAGCGTCATCCTTCAACATACTGCTGCCCAAGCTGTAGGGAAAAAATGTGTCACACCTTGAGCATGTAAAACGGGATTAACTGTATGTCTGCTCTTCTGTTATGGATGTTAAATTGGGAGTTTCTTCAGCTGACATTATGCAATCTTGACAGAAACTGAGCTAGAAATTATACGAAGCACTTTCAAACAGTAGCACTGAGTTACAGGCTACAATGTCCCAATCCTCCTTTGTAATTCTAATGAAATTAATATAAGAAAAAGAAATCAAGTTAAGGAAAGCAAAATACAAGGAGTTTTTAACTCAAATGAATACTGATGCTTTAATATGACCTACATAAGTTAATGAGACCATCAGCGAGAAGATTGGCCATGTAGTTATTCCTAATGCCTGTCACTGTCAGGTTTCCCAGAGAAATCAGATGAAACAAGCCTGTGGTTACATTTTCCCTGCCAAAGTTGCAGTGAGTATACATTATATTATATCATTATTACTGCGGAAAAGTTTCCGCTTTTGTCCCCAGAATCAGCAAAATATTAAATGAGTCGTCTCATTGTTCTCCTCCTGTTTTAATTATGTTTTTATTCAGAACAGTCGACTAACTCCTCTAACTCAGCTCTGTTATGAACATGAATATGAAGATAATGTCATTGGCCTCCATTTGCCTTACAAACTCATCGACAGATAGCTGCCTTGATAGTTAATGATGCAGTGTTCGCAGAAATACTGTACGTGTGCCTCCACACTGTCAAGCTAATTATTGCTAATTGTGGAGACAAAATGACGCGGTGGTGATAATTGAGACATGTAATATTAATCTGCAGCCAACTATGAAATGCATATCAAGTCTGGTGAACCTTTCCTCGACTGGAAATTCCTTGTAGTTTTTCAAGTTTTCATGAGTCGCTTGTGGTTTGCTTACACAGCAGAAATATTATAGTTTTGTATTTTTCCTTACATTTTAATTCTATTTTGTTTTTAAATTTTTGTTTCCAATTCAGTTTACAGTAGTTCCAGTTATTTCCCAGTTGAGTTTTTATAGGTTTCATCAATAATTTTGGTATTTTCTTATGATGTGGGGGATATCTGGTGCAGGTTTAATAAGTTGAGAATAGGTATTATATTACAAACATAAGGCGACTGACTCACAGCCATGTAGATCTCATATCGACAACGCCTCTGGATGGCTGTTGTGTTTGACCGAATTGATAAAAACTAAAACTTAAGACATCTGCATATTTTGATTGTATTTAGTTTTGTAAGTGCACAATATGGTTTAAGTAAGTTTTCATTTTTTCTGAAGTCTACTTTTTATCATTATTTCAGTTTTCACACCTAGTTTGTTCTTGGTTTAGTTTTAGTTAACTATAATAACCTTGTTCCACAGATGCAGCAAAAGTAAAGCTTTGTTATTTTGTTGTAGTGTGTTCTAAAGTTGCTGTATGAAGTAAAAAAAAAAACAAAAAAACATTGAGAACTTTAAGTGTGCCCTGCAGTACAGCTCAAACTGCTATCTGACAAGTCAGGTTGGTTGCTATAGTGATTTTATTTGGATAGTGGAGTAGGACAGAGGGAACAAGCTGACATTATTTGTCTTTTCTTTCTCGTTATTGCATCTCTGGCAATCTTCTCAGGTGGAATAGTCTTTACTCTACAAGTGGCAATGACGGCCATCTGTTTACAATAATTCAAATCAAAGTACACACACACAGATGCAGCTGCTGCTCTGATAGACTCATATACTGTTTGCAGGCTGAGCGTACATTAGTATACACATAAGAATGAAACAAAAGTTATCACTCACACTTAAAACACCAAATTCTAGTATGCCTTTCACTTGGGCACGACTACAAAAATAGTTTGCCCTTTGTTCCAGTGGCTTGACACTTAATGAGGGACGACAGTAAAATGCCCCAGCAGCATCAAAGCTATAGAAACATGCACAATGCAAAACCTTCCAGCTGCCTCACATTACTCGGCTAAGCCCCTCCCACTAAACCCACAAGTTCAAACAGCAGCAGAGGGTGTCGTTTCCTGCCTCGGAGGGCTTGCTCCCCACAACGTGACCCTCGCCAAGAATACGGTCACTCTCACCGCGACTGTTCTTCTCAAAGATGACCCTCCAGCACTTCACGGCCCCAGGGCGGATCGCCTCAGGCGCCAGAGGCAGCTGCAACGCCATCTAACAGCGGGATGAGGGGAGAATACACCGCAAACACCGCTGTCTCCCTTCAAAAGTTATTTCCCACTGTTCGTCATCATGCCTCTTTATCACTCGTCAATACGAGCGGCATGTCATTGAACATAATGAGCCCGAAGCGACGTGAACACACACGTCCTTCACACAAATTTGGTGCTATATGCCATTGTATGCAAATTTATCACAAGTTGCAGGATTTTCTGCAGGATTTTTCACCAGTTATTCAGGCATTCACCATCTGAACCATCTCTCTGAGATGACCTGTGACTGGCCAAAGTCTCCCGTCAGGGTCAAGATTTTCTAAAAGTCTGAAGCCAAGAGGAGGTGCACCAGTCTAGTTTTCTCTCAGACCACTTGAATTAGTATGCTGAAGAGTTAATATGGAATTTCTGCCCAAGGACGGCAAAAATAAACTGCCAGCCACAGCTTTAAAGTTAACTCATTTGGAAGCAAAGACTGGAATGACAACTCATGCCACTACCCCACAACTCTTTGTTGACCAGACTATTTATTCTTGATTCAGTCCTGATTGCTTCCTGACACTTTGAGTCTGACAGGGCTCCAAAATGCTCGAGCCAACTATGTCTTTACCATTGCCAGCAACTGCATGCCAAGTTACTGCATCTGCACAGCAACAGCTTGAAAGGCAACAAAGTTTGAATTTCTACTGGGATCAGCGGGATCAGCAGTAAAGCACTAATTAAATCGGGGTATCTAAAGTGCCTTCATTAATCAATTTTCCAATGTTTTTCATTTTGCTAAATTATCATCCTCATGGTTAATTAATACAACTTAATTTCCTTAAAATATTGTGTATGTGCTTCACATACTTAATAAATTGTTCTCATAATAGACTAAAACAATCAGAATGTTAAAAATGTACATCTTGAAATTTAATACAAAGTTAAACAAAAAAAAGGAGTGCCAACACAGCTAGTTAGTCATCTGTAGTGAATGTGCTGAAGCCTTTTATTATCTATTTATATATTTTTTTGCTTTGTCATGCAGTCTTGTCTCTCCACAGGGTGACACATGCAGAGATGAAGCGATGACAGCTAGAGCGGAGGTGGAAAATAAACAGAATATACAACAGCATATATGATGTTTGTCGTTTTAGTGTAGTAACAGAGATGTGAGGGAGATGGAGATGACTGTTGCATCTCGCCCTGAAAGGGAACTTTGTGCAGAAGTTTGGATTTATACAGTTTTTGCCTGTCTATATTGCTCCCCTGAGAAGAGTTCCTGAGTGTGTGTGTGCGTGTAAGTGTGCTTAAATGCATGTGTTTGCAACGGTAAAGCATGTGTGTGTCTATGCAAGTGTGTGTGTGTGTGTGACTGCAAGCGTCTCTGTGTGAGGTCCCCCCCTTGGGCGACCCCCCCATCCTTCAACATCTCGCTGTTTGATGTCAGGATCTGACACTTGCTGTCTGTCTCTCCCCATTTTCAGCCAAACGACCAAATCCCACCAGAACCCTGCACAAGATTGCAAAACCTATTCCTTCAAAAATGAATGAAAGGGTTTTTTTTCCCCCCTTACACAGCCTTGTTGAAGATAATCACCCCAAGGATTGGTAAATTCTGTCAGAATAAAGACGACATGACGTCTAAATCCAGCAGAGGAAAGAAACATTGGTCAGACGTGAGCTGCTCTCTGTACGTGATCCCTGATCGTTGCTGCTGGAGGAGTTATGAGCTTAGATGCGGGAATATCAGAATGTTCCCTGTAAAGTCTGATTCTAAAAATAGAGCTCAGTATTTTTTAATTTAATTTCAACTCATAAAGTTTACAGTTTGACGCTTGTTTCAGTTGAGTCAGTTTTATTTACAAATCTAATATTACAATGAGCCTCCATGGGCTTTCAATCTGTATATCATACACCACCATCTATTCTTAGACCTTAAAAAACTCCTTCCAAAAAAATTTAAGGGGAAAAAAGTGGACAAAACCTAAGGAAGAGTTGTAACATTTTCACAGCATCATCCAAAGGTAGAGTGGTCAATTTTTTCTACAAATTAGAAAAGCATTTTTCACCAGTATGTCATGTGAGAATTTCCCGTAATGCAGTCAATCGTGTAGGAATGTCATATTTACAGTACATGCATCCACAACATGTAATCTGCACGTCAAACTCAGGTGTGTGCGCAGCTACGCATTTGAGACAGCGTCCATTTTTCCTTCAAGCATCCCATACACACTCTGTTTCTATTTAAATGGTTTCAATGTTTTTTTTGTATATAAGGGCTGTCACATTTGAAGCTGTTCACTTGTTAATGCTATGACAAACAATTACTCTCACATAAATCAACATTATGTTCGACAGCTTGCAATTTTGTCCAATTCCCACACATTTTCCAAGATAATGGTTAAATTGAAAGAATGATAGGGTTTTGTTGCTGTTGTTGTTGTTTTTACAAATCATCACACATTTCCTGTTTAAGGAGTAGCTCTCTGGCTTGGAGAAAAAAAAATGCAGCATGGCATGTTTAATTCAGGGCAATTTGCCCCCTTAGGATGCATAAATCCTTACTGACAAACACTGATATTTAATCAATACAACAGCCGTGGTCCAGATGTGATACAATTAGCAGGCAGCATGTAAGTATTCTACAATTATTATTTGGTTTGTTTTAAATGCACAAAAGAAATGACTACTATAAATGGCCGATGTACATGTTTGTCTCTCTGAAATGTTTCTGTATAAGAAGAAAGATCTCCATCTGTTTACTCTTGCTGAAGCTAACACCTACTAACATCTGGCTTTTGTCTTCAGTGGGAAAGGGCACATTATGTGTTCACTCCCGGGTCAAATAATCCTGCAGTGTTCAGGGGTATTTATCAGCTCCAGCTCTGATAGATAGCCAGTGATGTAAACATGGCATGACATCCTGGTGAACACATTCATTTGTGCAGATTTTTCAGCAGAAGCTCCGTCGACATCTGTAACTTCTTCGACTCTTTTGGTCCTTTTTCATACACGCTGACTCTGTTTTTGTTATGAAGCTGGAAAAAAATGTTAGAAAATGTTGGGGTTTTGTCAGTAGTAACCTAACACAACTCCTGCACAGCTGAATAAAGCAGATGTCTAAAAGTACAAATGTAATGCAGGAGAGAAAGTAAACGTCAAACCACAGAGGTTCAGTTAGAAGCTACAAAAGTACAAACACTTTTAAGAATGCCTTTATCTCTGTTCTCCTGCACAGACATGAGAAAAAAAACAGAAATGCAGACTTGTCTACTGGCAGTGGGAAAAGGGCCATTTGCAGGTTTAGTCGCATTTAAAAATCCTGCATATATGCACTAATTTTGGTGTAAAAACTGTAATAGTAGACACCATAGTTATGTGGACTGGTAAAAACAAGCTACAAGCTTACTATGTCATGGCGAATGCAAACAATGTTTAGGCGAATGTTGTGTTTAAGTATCTAGTTTTACAGATTTTATGGACTCTGACACAAGCTGCAGCTGAATCATCCTGTGGCCAGCCAAGGTACAAATGGAAATAAATTGAGTGTTACAATAAACCCTGCAATGCAATTTTTCCAAGGCGCTTGTGTAGAATTGTGTTTGGGACGCCTGTGGGTGTATGTGTGTGTGTGTGTGTGTGTGTGTGTGTGTGTGTGTGTGTGTGTGTGTGTGTGTGTGTGTGTGTGTGACAGAGAGAGCCAGAGAGTCAGTGGCGATGTTAAAACACTCATGACCCCGAAGCTTTGGCCATCTGTCCGATTCATAAACGATTCAGACCTTTCTCTCTGTTCCCTTCTTCCTCCTCAACCCACTTACAAAGTCTTTTTGTATCTCTGTGTTTCAACTTTACTCCTTCTCCTCTTTCTCTCTGACACTACCTTGCCTCTCTTCCTCCATCTTTAGCGTCAATGGATCTGTAAATCTCATCCTCCTTTGACTCTGTCTGCTAGTAATCGTTGACGTCTCTCTGCACTCCCACACTCTGATTCATTCTTTCTTTGCTGCATTTTCTGCCAGGATACATTCTTTTCTTTTCCTCCAACTCCCTTCCCTTCTTTCATCCTCCATCTTTCACTTTTATGCTGTTGATCCCACCTCCTTTCTCAGCGTATCGCTTTTATTCTGCCTCTCTGTCTCTCTCCTCAGCTGTCTGCCCCAACCTCTTCAGATTACTATAGATTGATTACCGACGGTTACCTCGGGTGAGGATCTGGGCGGTCACCGGTCCTCCACCGGGACCACAGTCACGGCCATAAATCTGTCTGAGGACAGTGAGCCGTAACACTGTGCGTATGTGTGTGTGTGTGTGTTGTGAGCAGAAATGGATTTGTGAGGCAGGTATATAGATTGTGTGTGTTCTTTATATACTCCTGAGGACCACACACAATCACTGGGAGAGAAAAAAAAATGAGGAAAGTTACTCAAAGTGAAGCCAGTCTTCATTTCTTAAAGGGGGGGGGGGTTGATGTAATGACACTTCTGGGTCATTCCTGGGTCATTCTTTGATCAAAGGTCAGCATCTATATGTGTGTGTGTGTGTGTGGGAGCGTGGGCGTATGTGAGACAGAGATATTGAATGTGTCAGAGAGGTAATGTGAATGGGAGGCCTTGAGAGACATACTGTAGGTGTGCATGAATAGCAGCTTGAGTGACTGAACCTGCGGAGTCATACTGTTCAGAACACGCGGCTCTGTCCTTCAAACTACGGCAGTGCACAATTCAGCCTGTTCCCAAGCTGGGTTTCAGCCGTGCTGCCTGCCTCGTTGTTTCACTCTGTACCTATTAATGTAGACCAAGATGTTCATGCCCACGGGGGCCAGTGCCCAGCTGCACAAAACCACTTAAGCTAAGGTTTCCCTTAAGTTTTAATTTAAGGATGCCTTAGAAAACAGAAAACAGTCCCTTAAAAGTGAAAGAATTCATGTAACATAAGACAATGGCTGAAGTTAGTGTGATTAAAGAGGAGGAAGGTACCAAGACAGAGTTTTCAGAACAGACAAAACCCACTGGACACTATGAGCGATGTGCAACTCATTAGAGAGGATACATCTGATGTTAGCACTAGCACCTTTGTAGCTAGCTAGCCAGCCAAACATTAACATAACTTTGTCTTATATATTACTATTAACTACATTGTTTTACTGAAACTCACCAGTTTTTGTCCTCTTTCTTGCTGCCACAGTAATATTTTCATATTTCTTCATCTACAGTTCACCTCACAGCAGATTTCTTGCATTGATTTTGTCCATTACTTCTTTTCACATCTTCTGCTTGTATGTATTTGTTACGGCTGGATCAAATCTACTCTGGGGCTTAGATTCACTTAAAAAAATGTGAAATTTTAGCAAAGATTACCTTCTGGATGGACAAGAACAGTGAGTCTTGTACTTGCAAATCAGACATGTTTATGGGGCGTGATACAGAAATATCTCAGCTCATCTACGCTGATAAACAAACATAACTAACGAACCCAGAGAAATAACTTCAATCACTTAAATATGTATCTGTGCAAGCAAAAACAAACATAATAAAAACACACATGCTGTGAAATAAAAAAAAAGACACATGCTCATGCACACACACAGTGAATGGGTTTGTGGGTAGCAGCAGGGAGGCTGATTCTTCCTCTGTTGGAGGCAGGAGATAACAAGCTGACCATATTTAAGACATCTGGAGAACAAGAGAGGTGGCTCACGGGGAGAAGGAAAGAGAGGGATATAGATGAAGACAGAGAGAAGAGGAGGAAGAGAAAAAGAAAGAGATGAAAGAAAAAAAAAGAAAGAAGGTCTTCCGTTCATAGTGTCAGGCAAAGAAATGATGAGGCTGACACAGAGAGAGATAGCTGGAGAGAGGATGTACCCTGTGGTTAGAGCTTTACAACTAGCAGAGTGGGGCAAAGGGAAGCACACACACACAACACCCACAACCTTTCCCATTTCTGCAGGGTGCGGCAGAAGCTGTTTGGAGCCAGCAGCCTCTGCATGGTAGCGTGACCTATTTCAAAACAATACTTCCCTGGCTGGTGATGGTTAGGAATCCCTCTCTCCCTTTCTCAATTTATCCCTCACATTCTTATTCCGTGTCTTGCTGTCTCCATGCATGTCCCACTCTCTCTCTCTCGCTGAAACTTTCCCTTTCAGTTCTCATCTCTCGCTCGCTTTTACATCTCTTCTCCTCTGTCTGTTTTTTTTTTCTTCTCTCCTCTCTTTTCTCTGCCCGCCGTGACTCAGTGCCATGTTGAGCATTCAGAGGAGAAGAGTGTGAGGCACAGAACACAAGCAATGGGGAGGAATCAGAGGGAGGGTGTTAAGACGGGGGAGAAAGAAAAAGAGAGAATATGAGCATAAGCGAAGAGGTCATGGAAGGGACGAAGCAAAACTACATGGGAAGGGAAGAGAAGAAAGTGATGATGAGTGGGTGAGGACAAAAGTCCGCCTTTATCAGTAAATGAAACATATATGCACATGCTGAGAGAGAGTGTGTAGCCAGAGAGATAAGGTCTCCATGTTAATGTATGATGGGTTTTTAGTCAACCCTGAAGCTAGTCATTCTACAGTGTGGTTTCGAAGTATGTCTCAAATTCACCATCACATAGTTATTTTTGGAAAACCAATGGAAAATTATGCCACAAAAAAAAACCTCTCCCTAATTGCACAGGGAAGAATTCTGCTGCTGTGAAAAATCCTCTGTACTGTCTTTAAAATCTTGGATACGCAATGTCATGTTTTTCTTAGAGTAGGTAAACATCAGATTTTCCATAAAAGGTTCCACTGATAGATTTTATTCTCACTGGCAACCATTAAATAGTTATTTTGAACGGCTGCCTGCCAGTGAAATTTTACTTTGCTTTGGGCCTGCCTGTGTGAGTGCTTTGCCGCCTGCTCGCCACAAACCCCAATTTAAAAGGATACTACACTTTCCATGATAACCTACTCAGTATGTACTCACCATTATGCCGATATGATGATAGGTCCAGATCTTCAGTTCACAAAACAATCCTGGAGTTTCAGCAGAAAACAGGGTAGCAGCCTCATCTAGTACAATGGCAGTGAATGGTGACCATGGATAAAACGTTAAAAATGGCACACAAAACAAACACAAAATGTCTCCATCCTGCTTGTGTGGTTTAATCCAAGTGTCCGCGAGCCGCGACATTAAAAAGCAGTGTTTTTAGCAGTATATATCGTATATATCCTAATGGTCGCACATGCCGAAGTCTCGCGAGATCGACGCCATGTTTACATCAGCTACAGCTGATATTTCAGCTAAAAATATGGTGTAAATGGCGTTTTTTGAGGTTAATTTTTAATGTCGCGGCTTGCAGACGCTTGGATTACACCACACAAGCAGGATGGAGACATTTTGTGTTTGTTTTGTGTGCTATTTTTAATGTTTTATCCATGGCCACCATTCACTGCCATTGTACTAGATGAGGCTGCTACCCTGTTTCTCCTAAAACTCCAGGACTGTTTTGGAAATTGAAGATTTTCATCCAGTATATACTGAGTGGGTTAATCTCGCAAAGTGGAATATCGCTTTAAGGATATATGCGCGCATAGATACGGTTGCTATAGGTACATGTTCCTGTGTGTATGTGCCCTAATTACTGGCCTTTCATTCTGAGTTTGGGACTCTGAGTTTGGAATATTTTCCAATATTCGTCCACGTGTCCAGTAATTGTCCAGCAATTGATGGCTGGCTGCCTTTTTGTTTGGTAATTTACTTTTTATACTTAATTTCTTTCTGTTCCTTTTGTCACATTATTACAGTTTACTATGGTTCTATCCATGTCTATTTTTGACACTAAATCCCGCTGATATTTTATACCTTCACTGCTATCTTTGTTATCTATACTGCCAGACAATCAGTTTATCCTTTGTGGAAGGGGTCTATGGGCCACGGTGTAAGCAGATTAAGGGGGTTCTGGACTGAATGAACACTTTACACTCCAACGGTCTTCATAGGCTTCACCTCTCTAATCTGCTCGACTCTGACTGCTCTGTTGATCTAACTGTACCGCACAGAAAGATCCAGCACTTCGCCCGTTCTACGCGGCCTTTTAAAACTTTTTAAAACCGACCCAGTGAGAGGCAAGTCGTGCCTTTTCAATTCCTCAAAGGTTGATTATAGTATCCTATAAATACACACTGGTCACAGGAAAATTGCTTTTCCGACAAGAGCACAGACCCCAAGAAGGATTCTGAAACATCTAACAGCTGATAATGAGGCAAAGAAAAGTGGAGCATCAAAGTTCATTCTTGACCTTATAAACAGTAGCTGGGCTGGGGAAAAAAAGAGTCCTAACTGAAAGTCAAACTACTGTCTTTTTCCAAAGCTTTCAAGCACTTCATGGCGCACTGACCCAAAACCATCTAAGTCTAATTATTTAAGTTTTTGAAAGCAAAACTGTTTCTCATTCTTGCTTGAAATACTACTGCAAGTTCTCAACAGACTGGGGTCTGTGTCGTGTTTTGCACTTCATAATGCACCATACATTTTTAATGTCTGTTTTCTAGTACCCAAAGCTAGAATGTGTCCTGCCATTGTCTTACTGAAATAAGCAACAACGTCCCAGAAAAAGACGTCGACCGGATGGCAGCAGATGTTGATCTAAAACCTGTATGTACCTTTCAGCATCAATGGGACCTTCACAGACGTGAAAGTTATCAATGATGCCATGGGCACTAACACACCCCCATAACATCACAGATTCTGGCTTTTGAACCTTGCACTGATCTGGGTTGAACTTTTTGCTTTGTCCCGAAGGACACAACATCTGTCTGAAATGTGAACTCGTCAGACCACAGAACACTGTCCCATTTTGTGTAAGTCCATCTCAGATGAGCTCGGGCCCAGAGAAGTCTGTGCCGTTTCTTGACATTGTTGACACAAGGCTTTTGCTTTGCATGGCAGACTCTGAACTTGAATTGGTAGATGCAGAAACAAACTGTGTTTACTGACAACAGTTTTTGAAGTCCATGTACAGTAGTAATATCCTTTATATAATCGTGTTGGGTTTTAATGCAGTGTCGCCTGAGAGGTCAAAGGTTGGTTTTCAACATACTTCACACACTGTATATGCTCATAACCATAATCCAAAGGATGTCGATTCGGTCAAGTCAAGAATACACAGTGCTTAACAACAGTGATTGCCAAAATGTGGATGACCTACAAAAAACTGTGCCTCATTACAATCTGTTTAGACATTGATGGAGGACCAAAGCTGCTGTTGCTCTCCTGCAGTGCTGCTCTCTCCACTCAGCCTGCGCAGACGTCGCGTAAGACTGTGAGATACAGGTTTAAAGTTTTGGATATGAGCTCGTAAGAGGACCTTGAGGTCTTCCCAGCATTCCCAGAGTGACCCTGAAAAGTAGCCCACCTGATGGAAGACTCAAGTCCTCATACAACAGCCTTCATGCAAGCCACTGTTTCAACAGGTGCCTCTTCAAAAGCCCCAAGGCCATTAACAAATGAACAGCTGTCGTAAGAACCTTTCAAACGTTTCAGGGCAAGCAGGGTCACAAACAGCAAAAAGGAGGAGAAAGTGATCAAATAGAACAACTGATATTCATGAAACGCTCATGCTATGAGTCATGCGAAGTATCTAAGAGGGACTATCAGTTGTTGTGTTGCAATACAGTCAAGTGTTTATACACACAAATAAGCATAGCAGTTTTAAAACTAATCTTAGACCGCTGACAATACTGAGGAATGATTAGACAGAGCATGGTGGCCATTTGATGACAGAGTTAATCATAATGTGACTCGTGTTGTCATCTAACCTCCACCTAACTTCAATGTAGCCACCTTTCCCATCTCCCCCGTCGGAAACCGAACCTATGCCCTTGGTAGATCTCTCCTCATTAAAGCCCCATCAACGAGTCACATCATTACCTGTTTATTCCTCTCACTCGTCTTTCTCCTCCCTCTCTTCTGCTCTCTCTGTTAGCCAGCCAGCTGCCACATACTCCAGAGGATATTCCAATTAGAAACAACATACACAGACACACAAATGTGCACTGGTGGATATTCCAATTAAATGCAACACACCAGACAAACACACTCAAACGCAAATACACAAGAAGCCGCTGGTGGACATTCTAATTAGCTCAACAAACATGGCGTAGACACTGCTCAGCACAACCTGTAAGATGCTTCAGCACGTCAGATAACATACACATACACACCGCAGCCACACGTACACATTAACACTCCCTAAAGGTGAGATGATGACTGGGTTATAGCCTCTGTCTGGGGACAGTGAATATGTAATGCTCTTCTTATTAGGTCATAATTGTGTGAATGTGGTGAAATGAAAAAAGGTCATTGCTTTTAAAAAGAAAGAAAAAAAAAAACTCACCGAGCCACTTAAAACTTCCTGCATCAATAACCACTGTAAAACTCCCTGGCTTCGTGAGGCTTCTCAGAAAAATGAGAGTGAGCAAAAGGAAAAACACTATGAAACATCCGGCAAGAGTATGATTTCCCTGATGTGTGATTAGACGGGATCACTTTGATGTCAGCTTTTTGCCATGCGACAGAGGCGGGCACCCGCCTTTGAAAGGAAAATGGGCTGAGACGCAAGAAGAGGAAGAAATGAAAATTGCTTGACTGACACTCCAAAACAGCGGCAGAGTATAAGAGTCATGTAGAGGAGGACGACACAGTTGAACAGAAAATTGATATTTGAGATTGTGTAGATGGACTCGTATTCACTGTCAAGGACACGCTTTGTTTTGGTGTTGGTCATCGGTTTGATTAATTTCTTTTCTAAACAGCTTTGGATTTGTATCTCTACAGCGTATGTGTGAGTTTACGTGCTATCTATCACACACCTGCCTGTGTCCATTTACTGCTTATCTATCTATTGTGAGTGTGCATTAACAGTATAAAAAGGTTCAACACCGTGATGTACAACCTGTAACATCTGTGATCAAAGGTCTGCCTGGGATCTCAGCAGCTGTATGAAGGGGTTTACTGTTAAAACCAGAATAGCTGCCTCAATAAACTGCTGCTGCTTTAGTGCGACTAAACACAATGATTTGTTATCGGTGCACTGTGCTGTTATGAATCAGATTAGCTGTTTGGGTGTGTGTATGTTCATGCCTCCTAAACCACATGACTCTTACCTGATAAGGTGAAAGGACACCTCAAAGTCAACTTTATTGTCAATCAAGTAATCAAACAACAACAAGGCTTAAAAACACTAGGATAGGAACAAAATACTAAAAGTAACAAAACACTAAGTACTAAGAATTTAAATTTTTATGAGTTAAGCAAGGGGTAAGGAGGGACATTAATAAGGCACAGGGAAAGAACAAGAGGACCAAGAGAAGCTGCTGCATCCGTACAGGGCACTATCTTGAATACTTTAACCTGTCAGACAATCAGTCCATCAATAACATACCTGATTAGTGTTTTCCAAAGCCAGTGGACTCTGTACTTTTTTGCTAACAACCTCTTAACGGACTGACTGCAACATGTAGTTTCAGCAACTGCTTGGACTATCTATGCCCATCAAGGGACTGGTGTTGGAAGTTACCAAAACACGTGTACAGTACATCGGACACAGCTTATACAACTTGAGTGGGTTTTCTCCGAGTGTTGGGAGCTTCCGCCATGACAACCTTGCATGCAGGATCAATTCTTCAGTCCGTACCCATGACCAAGACACTGGCTAACATCTGGAGTTGGTCCCCAGGCCCTGCACAGCGACTGCCCACTGCTCCTAATACTAGGACGGGTTAAATGAGGAGACTAACTAATCTTATCCATATAAATATTGTGTGATCCCTAACATTTATCTTGAGATTTCTGGGGGGGGGGGGG
>JAJHUR010090107.1:0-18418 GCA_027495735.1 Lutjanus campechanus | reverse complement strand
GACAGCAAATCTAATCTAAAACTGTTACTGGTTAGCATTAAATATATGTGTAAGGGACAATTACAGTGAAATAAACCCTGACAGAGCGATGCAGGACCCCAACACGATATGAAGGGATGTTGAATCACACTGAAGGGGTTTATTTTGCCAAAATGACCTGCTAACTGTACATTATTCCACATATTACAGGGCTACTTGCTAAAAAAAATAAATAATTTAACACAAAATATAGATTTAAAAATGATTTTATTGATTTAAAAATTATTTTCTTGCTCCTTCAGAGTCTATGGTCAGAACCGTGTCCATAGCAACAGTCTGTTATTCAGAAATAACAGACCCTAGAATGCCGTAATTGTCCAATCAGAATCAAATATTTACCAAAGACTCTGGGGAGCAAAAAAATAATTTTTAAAACAATAAAATCATTTTAAAATCAATTTTATCTGTCAAATTATTACAGTGAGTGAGTCATTATTGCGAGATAAACCCAGGCAGGGTGACGTAGGACCCCGACGCAAAGTGAAGAACATTATCTCTTACATAATGTATAGAATACAGAACGTACTATACACCACACTCCCTTAAATAACAGCCACACTGTGAAATTCACAGCATAACCCAATCTATTTTTCTATTTCTATTTTACTTTTAAAATGATTTTGAGTCCTGATACAGTGCAGGGTTTATGAATCCCCCACGTACGCATCCTGTTGAGGTCAAACTGCAGACATTTTCACCAGGTAACAAAACTTTACACAAAATACACATCATAAAAAAGGGAACCCACATTCAAATGAGTTTGGAGCTGGGCTGATAGTCCAGACTCCTGCGCACAAAGATGTCTTTATGCCTCCAGGGCTTCCATCCAGTAGGCGGGTGCTGCATGATTTAGTGTCTGTGTGTACCTGTTTGTATGTGCGCAGTAGTAAAAGTCTGTGTTTGGGTACATCAGCGCGTGTGTACACAGTGTTATTAAAGCACCGGGTGTAATCAAAACTCAAACAAGAAGGCCCTTTATCTAACTTTGACCAACACCCTGGTCAAGACATAACATCGATCATATCAGTCTGCATGCAATATGCTCCTGTCATTGTAAAAAATCATGACGCGGATCATAATATGATTTTATAACTGTCGTTTCACATCTGCTTTCCGATCACTGGAACAATAGTTAGTACCTGTCTGAACTTCACTACAATTGCCGTCAGCGTAAACCAATTAAGCGTGAAGCTGCTCACAGTGACGCCTGTGCTACATCTGTGAGGCCCGTTGGTAAGCAGACTGTGTCAGTGATGGTGTGTTTGAGGAGGCAGGGCCCGTGCTGGTGTTCATCCTCTGTGCTTTATCCTCTCGTAGAGTAGCATGGCGAACAAGCCTGTGCAAAGGTCAGGGGGGATTGTTTGTCGACGCCTCAGCTTGCCTCAGTGACTGTGGAGTTTCAGCTAAACGAATGGGGAATAATAAGCTGCAAGATGAGAAAGCAACACTTTGACACAGACCATGATTGTTAGTGTCCAGGTGCAAAATATGCTATCCCAGATAAAACTGATCTTGCAAGATTTGTCCTGGTTTTGCAAAGAATTTTTCAGATAGGATCAATCTGATCTGCAAAGCACAAGATCGGGATTACAGAATCTAGATTTGCAGTCCTTGGATCGGCCTCCATCTGTTGGTTAAAGTAGCATTTCATTCATACAGACATATGAAAATGTTGGGAAGTGCAAATCAGTTTGCATATTATTCATATTCACTTATCTGCAAACGCACATAACACACAGGCCAGATTTGCACAACTTGCTGGGGCTTTCACTGTATTATTAGCACTTTGGGTTAATGAAACTTGAATTATGTTCAAGTCCCCTTTCAACACCCTGTTTAACTGTTAAATTGTGCTCCTAATTCTTCAAAGAATTATTAACTACGTTCCATGTGTCCTACATGTCTCCACCTTGAATCCATGCTGAATCAGAGATCAGGATGATCCTGATTTTTAGATTCAAAAACATCCTAATCTACACCTTAAACGGACTAAAATAGAAATGTATATATTTTCCCCCTGGCTTGTAGTGCTATATATCCATCGAGATTTTTTTATTTTTATTGTGGTGTGAATTGCAGACTTTTCGAGATACCAGACATAGAAATGTCTGCCTTCTCTCACTCAGCACTCAGCCTGTGGTGTTCAACGTGCCAAACCGCCGTCTCCCTCCAAAAATCATGACCCAGTTGCTCAAGATAATCCACACACCTTGTTTTGAGCAGTTTCACATAGGAACTACTTTCTTTCTATTAGAAAGAAAACTCCCTCTGTTTGATTCTAAAGTAGTTCCAGTAGATTCTGCAGCAGAGAGAAAGTAGTTCCTACATAAAGCTGCTCACAACAAGGTCTTTGGGTTATATTGAGTAACATGCAAGTCATGATTTTTGGAAAGAGACACTGGTTTTGAATTTTTGAAATGGATTTTTTGGTGCTTTGAGCAACACAAGGCATCTCGTCCCATTATATCGGAGAGAAGGCAGACATCACTGGAGCCGATATCAACAAACTCTGAAACTCCCTCATGTTTTTCCCCTGGCTGGGGAAAAACACACATTTTTGATTTTGGGGTGAAGTGTCCCTTTAAAGATTTGAAATACCCCCAAACAACATTCTGGGTAGGATTGGATTTCCCAATTTTACAGCATCAGGATCACATCTCCTGGTTTTTTAAATATCCAATTTTGACATTTAATCCTTTCCAGATCATTCTGATCTAGATTTAAGGTTTTTGACATACTGGTCCCAGTTTATCAGCTTGCTCCAACTCTTCATTGAAACTATATGATGTTTGCACTGAGAGAAATATCCAAACCAGGTACTACTATTCCTTCAAATGGAAATATTTTATGCATTTCACAAAAATGACATATTTTGGGGATCTCCATTAGAATTTAAAATAAAGTCCCCTGAGATTCCACAGTGTTTGACAGCACAGCTTTTTAAGCACAAACACTTTAAGAGTCACAAGCAGTCGGAAGTATTTATTGCAGACCTGTTTTATTGCATTGCATCAGACTGTTAGCTGTTCCTCTTATTTCGTCTCTTTTCCCTGCACAGTACTTCACTGTGTGTACACTGAGGCAGCCTTTCTCATTAACTCTCTTAAGTTTTGATTTTTTTTTTTTTGACAGATTTGTATTGCTGCTGCTTATTAAAACTGAAAGCGGGGGTTGTTATTGCTGAATGACTCAGCATCATCACCTCTTTATCGTGAAACACCGTCACTTCTTGGTAATAAGGAGTCGGGCACTTGTGGGAAATCAATACCAGAGGTGGAAGTAGTACACAGATTGTTTACTTAAGTAAAAGTGTCGGTAACATGGCGTAGAAATACTCTGCTGCAAATAAAAGTCGTGCGTTCAAAGGTTTACAGAAGTAATAGCATTAGGGTTGCAACGTGTTAAGATTTTCATGGTGCGATAACTGTAGAAAATACCCCAGTATCACAGTACCACAGTATCTCACAATAGATCCTTAAAAGAATGAAAAGAGAAGGGTTTTTTTGGGTTGAACAAACGCTTTATTATAATTTCACAAAGTAAGTAACTAGCAATCTGTTGAATGTTGTTGAATACACGTAATGGAGGAAAAAATACAATATTTACCTCTAAAATACAGTGGATTAGAAGTATAAAGTAGCATAAATTAGAAATACTCAAGTGAAGCACAAGTACTTCAAAATTGCAAATGTTCTTACTTTACACCAGCCATCAGTACAAAGCTTTTAAAATGAAGTGTTACATGTTTTCTCGCTGTGGTTTTGGGCTACAACTAATGATTTTTTTGTTATCTGTTATTCTGCAGATCACTTTTGTGATTAATTCGTTGATTCAGTTTATGAAATGTCAGAAGCTGTGAAAAAATGACATTTACAGCTGTCTAGACGTGACGTCTTCAAATGTCTTTTGTCAAAAGATATTCAGTTTACAATGATGTAAAACAGAGAAAAGAAGTAAATCCTCACTGAACAATTTTTCACTTCTTCTGCTTGAACAATGACAGAAACAATTGATCTTTTCAGCTCCGTGATATTTTAGGTGCTGAATGTTCTTCTTATGTGAGTGTGTGACAGTAGATAGACGGTAAATGTGACTCGCCGCCCGTCTCTGTGTGTCCCGGCAGCCCAGCGTTCAGCACATGAGCTTCCCATGGTGGAGAAGCAGGACATGGACAGCTGCTCCGTTCTGGGAGGCCAGCAGATGATCCTGACCGGGCAGAACTTCAGCTCCGATTCCAAGGTCATTTTTATGGAGAAGACCCAGGGTGAGTTGCATCGAATCATTTCTCACAACCTGTGGGATAAGAATCATTTTCTGTTTTCAAGCAACATGTTTTTGTAGGTTTTTTTGATGAACCGTAAAGAGACACCTTGCCTGGAAAACAACCTTCTTTGAAACCTTTATGGTCTGGTGCTGTCTGTTAGTTCTGCTATTACACAACCACAACACCACTGATACCTAATGACTCATGAACTACAGTGTCTGGGTAACAAATTCATAGCTCTCACATTTCACCACCATCATTGTATAGACGGAGCCACAGGAGTTATTTGCATGATCCAAATGATAAAACTGCAGCCTCACTTCCCTTTGCCCTTTTCTTCCTCACTGACTTCCATGATGTCTTATCACTACTCAGATGAGCCTTTTGTTGTGTGATTAATAGTTCTGTGTGTCACATGAAAAGTTGTCTCGTGTGCGTTTATTTTATGTCCCTTCATGGCAGTGAAATGCAGTTTTTACCTTTTTATTAAGAGTAAATTCTTTATTGAAATTTAGAAGCCAAAATGAAGTGATTTTACTATGATCAGTACAATTTGATTTAGTCTTTTTGTACAAGACGATACCATACGATACAGGGCTGCATGATGTGGTAAAAACAAATCATATTGCTATTATTTTGACAGATGTTGTGATTGAGATATGATTTACAATTAGTTGGAATGATCATTTTTGCGCCACAATTTCTATTTTCACTAAAACAACTATTAAAATCATGATGACGTGACATTTTTTGGGGTCTCTACAAAGCAAACATGTTTTCTTGCATCTGGAGGACAAGATTCTTAGGCCAGAGCGTCTCTGCAGCACTACAGAAATTCATTCTAATGCTGTTTTGTCACACATTTGTCCTTTATGAAAAAATTGCAGCCTCTGTGATTTGGATATTGCATTTGGCTATATTGCAATTTTGAACATATGTCATTTAAATGTGTGTCCCTGATACGATACGATACGATACGATACGATACGATACGATGCGATACGATATATGGGACGGTATAAACTGTATAACAGTATAGAAAGTGTATCGGTCTAAATTTGCCCTACAGTCTGACTTTTGACTACACTGTACTGACCAGTTGAGCCCTCTCTTTGCTTGACCAAAACAAAAGTTGTCCTAAATTCAGACAGCGTAAGAGCTCCTGCTTCTTTGTTTAGAAACAATGGGCTGCACAGTCGAGCTACAGTAACACACTGTGACTGTGGACAGAGCAGATTAAAATATCTCTTCAGCTTTCTTTTCTTGTTTGAGGTAGTTGGTTCACTTTCTGCACCGCGGCCTCACTGCTGACTTCACTCCCTCTGTGTGTGTCTGTGTGGAGGAGCTTGAAGCGAGGAGAGCTGCAATGTGATAATAGGTTAAACAAAAACGTTGTTTCTTAAAATACCTCTGTTCTATGTGAAATATGTCTTAGTAATATAGTTTAGAGTGTAATGAGAGCTGTCATACAGTTGTCATACCACTGCTTTACCCCTTCAGAAACATTTATATTGAAATTTTAAGAAAAACAAATACCATTACATCTGTGTTTCATATTATACCGTGATATAAACATGGGGTTATACGCCCAGACCTAATAGGAAACGTAATGAAGCAAAAGGAAACAAAACAAAACAAAACAAAACGAAGCAAAACAAAACAAAACAAAAACACTTGTCCTCATAGGGAAACTTGCCTTGGACTCAGATGCTGCACACATATAGCTGCCTCCATGCTCCATGGTAGTGATGCAAAACAAACAACATATAAACAAAGCAGCACATGCTGCAGCAAATCACAACCACATATTAGACACATCGCCCATATTACACAACACCTTGAAGTTATTGCACAACCCCCGCAGCCTCATGCAACATCATTTAAATTTTGAATCAAGGTAGGCATGAATGAGTTTTTAATTAATGTTGAGTTTACACTGGAGCACTTTATATAAGATGGGTCAGATGATATTCTCTGTACTTGCCTGAAAACAGGCACTTGTGTGAGCTCAGAGGTCAGGGTCTCTACCATTACTTGAATCCTGGGTGTCCCTCAGTCAGTTTGCATGGCTGAGAGATGTGTCACCCTTTTTAAGAGTGAGTTGATTTGGATTTATATCAAGGAACTGTTGGAGGGTAGGTTTGTGTTTATCACCTGCTGTTAGTCACAGCCAGTTCTATATTTGCAGGTCTCAGCCTCTAGCTGCTGCCGACGGGTCTGTTGGGCGGATAGTTAAGTTAAAATACTTGTGTTTGTCTGATATTGTGACTCACTGACTCCACCGCTGAGTGTTTGGTTTTTTTATATGCAGGCACTCCACAGGCTACCCCAACTAAAACTTAAACCCGCGTGCCTCGGCTACTTTCTTTTTCTTTTTCTTTTTTTTTCTCTTCTCCGGGGTTCCCTGCCGCTGTGTTACGACACAGCACAGTAATGGATAGTAAGACAGAGACGGAAAGAGAAATCTTACCAAGAGGGATTGCCATTGTTTTGGAGAGTTTCTGTATGACACAAAGTTCTGGACCAGTGCAGCTGTGAAATCCCTCTGAATAAGAGACAGCTGCCTCTGGCTGGAGCTCCCCTGGCTCTTGTGTTCGGACAGGGAGGGTTGTACGGAGGAAAGGAAAGCTTCCCCGGCCAAGTCAACCCTGCTCAGGCTTTTTCTCCACGACTCTCTAGCCCCCTCCTTCCCCTCCACCTTTCCACCTCCGCACACAATTATCTCCAGAGGGAGAACACGAGTCGGGGTATCCCTGAGAGTAGAGTTGCAACAAAACGCAAACAAACACAAACGCCAAGAAAGCAGTAGTCATCACGTTTTGTGAGAGACGTGGAGAGAGTTGATCATAAAAATAAAGTTTAGAAAAAAAGAGAAGAAAAGTTGGCGAGATGTGTGGAATCCCCCTTCCTCCTGCTGACTCATTCAAGCCATGTGTTTGTAATTTACAATTTGACAGAGGGTTTCCCACCTACAGTAACATTCAAACAGAACTCGCTGCAGCACATGTCGGATCATGTGTTGGGGCATGTGGAGTTTACATTAACAAGCCTGTTTGGTTTTCTACTTTTCCAACTAAGTGACAGCTCAGATGTAATCTGATGAAGTGCGACGTGACATAACATCAACCGTAATCGTTGTGGACATGGAGAAGTGCAAACACTTGCAGTTTTTATCACTTCCCGGTTAATGTTGTGTTTCTGCCAGGTGTGTCTTTCTGATTAATGGCTGACTGGTTGTATGTCTGGGGTGAAAACCTGCACGTCATCTCTAACAGTATGTGTGCTTGGTGTTGAAGAAGGAAGTTGGCCTAAAAGTGATATCTATATGCACAAAGGGGCTTTTTCTCTCCACATGTATTTTAAACTCTTCAACTCTGATCACTCTTTTTTCAGAGGCTGTAGTGGGTTTTAAAGCTGGAGTGATGCTGGTATCACATGAAACTAGAAGACTTAAGGGGTCCATTGGTACCAACCATGTCAAACCACCATGAAAAACTGGCAGGGCCCTTTTCAAAAGGGTCCCTTGATGTCTCACATCAACATATCTAAATGAAAATGGGTTCTTTGGGTACCCAAGAGCCTCCCTTTTACAGGCACGCCCACTTTATGCTAATCCCATGCAGCTGTGGCCAAAAACAATGCAGCTTTTTGCATGCAGTGTACATGTGTTATTTTCACCTATTCTATTCCTGGTATTCCTACATACTGTGGCCCCTAAACAGTCTTGGAATATCAGAAATTGGGTTTGACTGGAAAGCTGAGATTCTGATGTTAGTCCTCATGGTAGCCATTTCATTGTAGTGAAAATAAAAGCGAGAGAATAGAATGACCTATTGTGACCTCTAGGATAATCACAGCCCTGTGAAACTTGGCAACCACAAACTAGAGACCTGCAGCGTTCAGAGGATGGACAACAAGTGGGAGTCTGAGCTCACCATCCAAACTTTCTTACAGAAATCTCCAAAATGTCAAAAGTTTTTGATACCAAATCACAGCATGCACTTTTCCTTGGTGTTCCTCAACTTCTTGCTGTCTTCATGTGGTATTTTGGAGAGATTTTGACCATTTTATCAATTCTCAAGTGGTCAAAAATGGTTAAATTTTAGCACCAAATCTGTGTAATGAATATTATCAACCCAAAAGCTCCTGAAACAACTTATGAGAAGTAATAGAGAATTGGAATGGCCATCATATGCTACACATACAATCTAAACTTCAAAAAATCGAATAGGCACTTAAAGAAAACACAATAATTTTCTTGTTCCCAGCTTTCAGACAATGAATACCACTTCTATGTGGCATATAGTGCTGCTAAAGATCCCCTGCTCCTCTGTCTAGAACTGGTTGCATGATAGAGAGGGAAGAAGTGGAGGAGATTAAATCAAATGGGACACGTGTTGCCAGATAGACGTCATGGTGGTTACAAATGCACTGTCCATAACTGTAATTGGAATAAGTGAAATGAAATAAACAAAACTGAAAACACAAGTAATGTGATTTCAAGGATTCAGGATTTCCCCAAATTTACAGCCTAAAGACTGAACTAAAGAATGATCCCACTGTCTGGTACATCTTGAAACAATCAACTGTGCTCACTTTGTACTTTTACTGCAGAGTTAATTACCACGTTGTCTAATTACACTATTAGGTTTTCACTTTCTCTCTTTGCTTCTTTCTAGATGGGCAGCAAATCTGGGAAATGGAAGCAACAGTGGACAAAGATAAGAGCCAACCAGTACGTATACATCTGTTCCTTAAATGCTGTGTAAAA
The DNA here is from genome assembly GCA_027495735.1 of Lutjanus campechanus. NCBI lineage: Eukaryota > Metazoa > Chordata > Actinopteri > Lutjaniformes > Lutjanidae > Lutjanus > Lutjanus campechanus. The sequence goes on along the minus strand of JAJHUR010090107.1, from coordinate 9,344 downwards.
CCTGTGAAACACACCAAACATGTCAGTTGTGATGATCCAGTGGCTGTGATTCAGTTTCAGCATGTAACAGATCCCTCTGTCTTGTAGAGTATGCTGTTTGTGGAGGTGCCGTCCTACAGAGACACGTCAGTCTGCCATCCTGTCAAAGTCAACTTCTACGTCATTAATGGCAAGAGGAAGCGCAGCCAGCCTCAACATTTCACCTACACACCACTGGCATGTAAGAACGCTGCTCAGCTTGTTTGTGGTATGCTTGTGTAATACTACAGGATTTGAATGTAAAGAAATTAGATAATGATTATAAATATTATTGTGGATGAAAACATGTGCCCGGTTGCATAATATAACCCTATAATTTTTTAAGTATTTGCCTGTAAATGCGTAACTATTCCCTTATGAGCTGCTAGAAGATCCTCAGTAAACATTTTCCTCTGTAACTTTTAAAGGACCCATAAAAGTCCCTTAAAAGTGAAGTAATTTGTTGAACATAAGAGAATTGCTGGTTATATGATGACTGAAGACACCAAGACATTTTACATGACAGAGAAAACCCATTGAACACTAACTTATGAGACAGAATAGATTTGATGTTAGCACTAGCAACTTTGTAGCTACCTAGTCAAACGTTAACTCAGCTCTGTCTCATATATTAACTTTCTAATGTCTTCATTGCTTTCTCGCCACAATTTTGTCAGTTACTTCTTGCCACATCTTCTGCTTGAGTGAATATATGGCTGCTGGGTTCAATTTAGTTGATTTTTGAATTGATTATTAAATTAATCTTCAACTATTTTGATGATCGATTAATTGGTTTGAGTACCTTTTTAAGAAAAAATGTCAAAATTGATTAGGGTTGAAATGTGATTTCATCTTCTCAAATGTGGATATTTTCTTGTTTCTTTAGTTATCTGTGACAGTAAACTGAATATCTTTGGGTTGTGGACAAAGAAAGACTTTTGAAGACGTCATCTTGGGCTTTGAGAAACACTGATCGACATTTTCTGACATTTTATAAACCAAACAACTAATCAGTTAATTGAGAAAATTGTAGAAAATAATTGAGAAGCTAGCTAACACAGGCTAACTTAGGGTGTTAGTTAAGCTAAGCTAGCTAACAACTGACAATAATGCTGTCTAGTAACATTAAAGAATGATGTAAGTGAAGTGTAACCATGGTAACTGTAATGCACATCTGCTGTAATATGACTGTATCTACTGTGAAAGCCTTCGTCATAACACTTAGGCAAGGAGACAAACTAAGAGGCTTTATGTAGAACTCTTAAGTGAACTGCGTCCCTTGGGGAAATATTTTGCATAAGGGACAAACTTAAATTTGAAACTTAAGGTGGTTTATGCAGCTGCACACGGAAGTACCAGTTACTTCCTCACAGAATATTTATAGCCGTCTCTTTGACTTTTCAACTTCCTTCCAGCTCCATCCATCAAGACAGAGCCCATAGATGAGTATGAAGCAGATCACATGGGTTTTGCCATGCCTCAGATCTTGGGCTTATCCCCTCACTCCTACTACCATAACCAGCGCAGCGTCCTCCATCCAGACAACGGCCTGGTCCCCGGCATGGCCTCCTGCCAGCGTCTCAGCTCCAGCCAAGATGCACGTTTCCAGCAGCAGAGCCCGGCCATCGTCTACTCCCGCGGGGGCAAGAGTCTGAGCAGCAGCCCCGGCCTTTATCAGCAGACCGGAGTGATGATGCCCGACCCCCACCGGTCGGTCCTGGTCCACACCGGCTCCCCGGCTCAGTCTGTAGGTCCCATCGGCGCAGGCCAGCATCCGTCCATCATCCAGTTCTCCCCCACCAACCACCACCTGCTCAGGGCAGGAGACCCTCAAGCTCTCCCCGCTGCGCAGCCCGACAGCCAGCAGGTCATCTACTGCGACGGCTACTCCCCCCAGGCAGCCGCCGCCCACTCGCCCACACCCCCGCAGGCTCAGGCAGCGGTCACCCACCCTCAGCACTATCCCACCGTGATCCAGCAGCAGCCCTACACGCAGAAGGGGCAGCAGAAAGCCCGGGCCCCGCCTGGAACGGGGCAGATGGAGGCTCCAGGAGACGGACAGAGAAGGGTGACAGTCAAGGAGGAGAACTTGGACCAGGCCTACCTAGATGATGGTGAGTGTAAGTTAATGCTTTTATACTCTGTGTGAGTGAGAGAGTTTGTTTTGTTTTTATCAGCGAAGTGCAATGAGGTGAAAGAAAGCGGGCAGACAAGTGATGGATATGTACAATTCCCTTTCATGAAAAAGATGGATGATAAGAGCCGTGAACAGAGATATGACTTTTCCTCAGAACAATTCAAGGATATTTACAGTATCTGCGCCATCTCCTCTACACACACCCCGGTTTGATCTATGTGCTATAGTATTCCTCTGAACAAAGCCAACAGAACAAGCTCACACTGTTAAAACAATCCTCGACAGGAGGTGTAGTTATGTTCCACTCAAAGTGGAAATAACATGGATTATGAGTCATATGTTTATACTTATGCTTGTCAACCCCGTTAGCCTCTGACAGAATTGATGTGAGGCCACGTCCAGCAGCAGGTTGTACCTCTTCCGCACTGTAGAGTTAAAGGTTCTCCAAATGCTACCACTGTGCAATAATTGTTGTTATTATTAATTAAACTTTATAATCGTGAATAAACAATTAGAAATAACAGTTTTCATGCATTGATGTTGGCTCACTACTGGTGGCAATAGTACACACATTATTAGAAGTACAGATAAAAAAGACTGGTAAAAGTAGAAGTACTGATTTAACATCTTTACTCAAGTAAAACTGAAAAAGTATAGGCTCTGAAACATACAGTATAAAAGTTAAAAGTCACCCTTAAGAGGGACCTTTCTACCATCTGTTTCTGTGCAAAGCTAAGAAAGCTTTTCTCCGTGGTCGAGTCTTCCGCTCTTGCCTGTTTCATCTTGTTACATCTTTTACGTCGTTTTTATCTTACATCCTTCGAGCAAGATATGCACTGATAGATACACGAAGGAGTCATCTTTTCTATGTGTTATTGTTCCGTCAATTTAGATTTAAATCAGTCTTGATGTTGAGAAGGCGGTGTGCAATGATGAAAAATAAAAAGATTCAATAATTCCTCACAAATGCATTCGAACTAAAGTAACAAGCCTGTTCTGAAAATGTAAAGAGTAGAAAGTGCAGACATTTGTCTTAAAATGTAGGGAGCAAGAGTAAAAATTGGTCCCAGAATTAAATACTCTATGACACTTTAGGTAAAGTGTCATGTTAAGGAAAAGATAACGCTTTTTATGTACATAATGTAACATAACACGAAACTTTAGCCATTCAAATAATGTTTGTAGATGATAAAAACATCTGGTCCATGTCTTTATATAATGATTCTTAAAGGACCAGTGTGTAGGATTTAGTGCCATCTAGTGGTGAGCTTGCAAATTGCAGACACCTTTTACGGTGGCAGCGAAACACACAAAGTGCTAAAGGCTAGAGCCAGTGTTTGGTTTGTCCTTCTGGGCTTCTGTAGAAACATTGCAACATGGCAGCTTCCATGGAGGAGGACCCATGTCATAGACATAAATGGCTTATTCTAAGGTAAAGAAAACACAACATTTTCACGTGATTATAAAATAATGAAAACATACTAATGAACACTACGTTAACTATCAATTTACCATTTATTAATGATAGTTATAAAGTGTTCCCAGTGATTCTGAAAGCAGGTACAGTATTTTTCCGTGTAGTCCGTGTCAGTCAGGTGAGGTTTAAAGGCATTTTGAGGTCATCGTCAACAATGTTCATTCTGCTGGTCGCAGGGGTTCGTCTGGCACCTCCACACATCAGGAAATGAGCTTTATTTTCTCTCTCTCTCTCTTTCTCGCATTAAAGACAGAGCGAGAGAGAAAAAAGTGTCACTCTCCTGACCGCCTGGACATGTTGACACTGTTATGAAGTGAAAAACAACTTCCATGGCAACCATTGTCAAACAGTGGAACGGGCTGCCTGGGAGAGCTGGGGAAAGCCTCTTTGTTTGTTATAGTTGGCCGGGGCTTCTCCTTGGCCTTACGCCCCTCGATTCTGTGGGGGAACCCACCAGAGGATTAGCTTTTTTTCCGACCACGGGATTCTGCCAATCTGGCACAAGAAATTCCTATTTGCAGCTGCTCTCCTCCAGAAATCCAGCCTGATCCCTGTAAGATAGCGGGGAGGGTGGAGGGTAGTTCGCAGGAAAAGGGAAAGGGTTGTGTGTGTGTGTGTGTGTGTGTGTTTGAATGGAAAAAATGAAACGAAGAAAAAAGGCCAGCAATGGAATTTGTGTTTTTTGGATGGAGCTTGCAGGGTTTCCCTCCGCAGTAAACAGCAACAGGGCTGTGAGTTGGTGAATTAACAAGGACTTAGAGGCCTCCTGTTTGATCCTCCCATCATCATAAGGTGATGACGACCAGTCGGCTCCCCAAGGTGCCACGGCATCTTTGTTCAGTTTGAGTTTTTACTCAAATAGCACGTTACCATTTCCCTGGAAATCTCATAAAAACTAATTGCAGAATTAGCGCTTGCTTCTTTTTAATTGCCTTCTTTTATCCTGAGAACTGCGGGGGATTTTATTATTTTAAAACTACAATATAATTAGCAGCACTTCTACAATATTACATTCCTGAATGAAAGGGATAGTTTGAATTATTTGAAGTGGATTCTTATGAGGTACTTATCGATAGTGGGTGTATTACCTACAATAGATGGAGGTTGGCATGCCCCCAGTTTGGAGAAGCAGAGAGGAGAACCAGCATGGACGCTAAGCAATGAACTGCTGTGGACAGGGTCGCCAACAAGAGGTATTTTAATCACTTAAAGAATTTTCACCAAAAAATATCAATATTGGTTTAAGTGTACGCTATATTTAGAATATTTTCACTGCTTTACTTTGCTGTCAGAGAGCTTTTTCTGAAGGGAAATCAGTGTTGTATGACCCAAATATCACTCTCCCCAAAACCAACCAAACTCCATAGCCAAACTCCTCACAGAACACAGGACTTGCTGGTCTACCACTTCCTCAATCAGTGATTTTGTTTTGTGTTATTGTGTAACTTTGGTGTTTTAAAAGGATAGTTCAGGTTCACGAAAGTCACACAAAAATACAAGCAAACTAACAGATCAAGGCAGCAAAAGATCAGCAACTCCTTTGTTCTGTAAGGTAAAATTACGTTTTGCCTATGGAGTTCTGTTTGTTTGGGGATAGCAATATTTGGCTTGCATAATAGCAAAGTAAAGCAGTGAAAATAGTGTAAATATAGCGACACACAGATTTTTTTGTAGGTGGACCTTTTTTAGGTAGCTAAAGTAAGTTCTGTTGCTGACCCTGTCTACAGCAGTACATTTCTTAGCTTTCTCCAGTGGTACTCCTGCTGCTATTTCCAGCTAGGGGCATACTGACTGGCATCTACTGTAATTAACACACTGACTATTGATAAGTACCTCATACAACCCCATTAAATAGTCCATACTCTTATTTATGATCCATTAACAGCTGCATTTGGCTAATGTGCCCGCTGCTTATTACTCTTACAGGTGATAAACCACCTACCCACATCGTTTAATGAGGAAAAAAAGGGGGACTTCCCGATATTCAAAATATTTTTCTGCAGACAGAGGGTGAGAAGATAAGCGTGGTCAAAAAAATCCCCCTGTGTTTGACTGCAAAGGTGTTCGAATATGATCCTGACCACAAAACAATCATTTAAGTTGGGACTATCAAACAGCATTTCCACCAAAGTGAGATTGTCAACATTACTCATCGAGACGCGTTTCAGTCTGTAGTCATTTTTGAAGAAAGGGTGAAGCCACATCCTGGTATCGTCACAGTGTTGTGGTCGATAACTGTCACATCTCTGAGGTGCCTGAACTGTGTCAACTTTAGTGAGGAGTGTTAAAATGAATGTCAGGTATTTTCACTTTGTACCAAAACTTTGTAAGCAATGTCTCCCACGCAGGGGTCTCGTATCTACAAGTTCCCATGACTCCTGTAGGTGTCATGCAAAATCTGTTGACTGGTATTTGCAAGCATTTATTGTATGTTCAGCTGAAAAAAAAAAAAAACACCTGTCGGAGCTTGCTTAGCTTTTGGACCAGAAAAGGTCAAGAATGTCTCACATGGTTTGTGAAAACAGCACAGCAGCCAATGGTGTAGCCTACAAAGGCAGAGAGTGACAGATTTAGTGGGTGTGGAATAAAGCCCAGAGGCAGTGGAGCAGGTGAAATTGTTCCAGCAGGTAGAGATCAGGGCAGGAGAGATAAAGCACACAGCAACAGCCTGGTGGACACGCATTAGTCTCAGCTCACTTCCATCCCATTTGAAAGGCTTGATCAAATACACAACACAGCCGTATCTAGACGGTGCTGCAGCCACAGTGATGAGCGCATGACATCTGCTTTGAGAAACGTATACTGTTTAATTTAAAGTGTGTGAGTGGTTTCTGTTTCTGTGGTTTGTTCTCGTACGTAGACTTTTGTATTTGTCGGCGTCAGTGTGTAAGATTTAAGGGGATCTATTGGCAGAATATGGCGTTAGTCTACAGAGGGCGCGGATCCTTTTCCATGTCGCATGTTTGTACATTAACCCACATCAGACAAACCAAACGCTCTAGAGCAGCTCGTGTTTTTTGCAAAGTTTTACAGCCACTTCCGGGTCTCCTACATGCCTGGAAGGGGAGGGCGAGGCAAGGGGTATTCATCTGGTTCCAATCTGCAACCTCACCACTAGATGCCACTATAACTTTCACGCTTGACCTTTAATGAATAGCCCATCTGTTCTGAAACAACGTTCACCTGGCCATATATACAGTGCAAGATTGATCAGTTGCTGTAATTGTTCCTTCACATCATGCCGTGAAGACATTCCTTCCAAATGCAATCGCAGTGTGAGATATCAGGGTCAAAGTCCATAGTCCTTCTTTTACACAAGACTGAGTGGTTCTGTGAGGCAGCCCTTAGGCACTATACACTACTAGGCATTATAATAGGCTGGTATAATCAACATGCCATGTTCACCATCTTCATTTAGCACGCTAACATTAGCTAATTAGCAGTCAACTGAAAGTACAACTGAGGCTTTAGAATGTCATTAGTTTTGCAGGTGTTTGGTCATAAACCAAAGTGTTGCACAAAGTGAATCTTTGACTGTTAATGAGACCGGATGAAATGTCAAGTGGTCAATAAAGTTGCACTGACAAAAATTTTCTGACAAACCATACAAGAATTGTCGAGATATTTCACTCCAACACATTCTCGCTCTGAGCACATCAAATACGCCGGCCTGATCAGTGGCCCTACACTCCAGTACTCCACAGTAAAACTACTCTGCCAGGCTCAGGAGATGATCATGGTTTGTGGTAAAATAAGTATTTTAGTTACACGTTAAAGAGCGTAGCTTAATTTAAGTAAGTTTACAAATGTTAAGCAAGTTAAAAAGAACTCAGCATTGACTGTTGGTTTCACATGTGGCAAACCCTGGTATCTTGCTGTTCATACCACATCATCTGACTTTAACACATAATGCTTGAGGCGCATCTCCAGGGCCACCCACAGAGTCTTCACAACGTCAACCTCATGGTGCCGCTAGAAAAAAAAATCACCAAGATTTCATCCTCTGGGGATCATGAATGTCTGAACAAAGGTTCATGGCTACTCGTGTCATAATTTTTGAGGTATTTCATATTATGATATTTCAAGATGTATTGAAACTTCGACACTCATATTGAGACTTCAGCAGTCTAAGTCGATCAAATCAAGAAATTAGTTTTTCTTAGAAAGAAATTCTCTCTTTGAGTTGCTGATCTGTGGTGGACGGACAGTAACAGAATGAATTTTGTACTGAAAAGTTCAACTGCTGAAGCCTTTTAGCAGCTTCAGTTGAACTTTGTAACAGAGACAGATTAATTCTTCTATTGGAATCAGATTGAAAACGGATCTCCTGACAGCCAGTGTAGAGAGAAGGAACAATACCAGGGACTAATAACTCTTTCACTGTACATATGGGTGTGTGAGCATTGTTTGAAGACAGAAATGTGAGCACTGACAACACCGGATCTGTGGTTAGACTGGTGGTTAGCTGTCAGTCCACTTACTCTACTTTCTCTTTTCAGCTTCGTGCTGTCATTACAATCCCTCATCAGCCTCTCTCAAATCTCTCCAGTCATGAACACACTGCGCGCCCTTCTACAACACAAACACACGCACTGTATTAACATGCAAATGCTTGCAGACACACAAACACACACATTCCAGCTCGCAGCAGGCAGCGCGCAGCTACTGAGTCAGCTACTGTACGTGCCGTCTCGCTCTCTCCTCCCACCGTCGGTAAACAGTGCAGCTCATTGGTGCAGAACCCAGGAGCCAGACACTCACCTATTGAACAGACTAGCCCGAGTGTTCCCCGGGCCAGCCTCAAATAGCCGCTCCATGCCAACCCTTCATTAGATTCAGTAAAGCCCCACTGTATGTTGCCCCCTCTGCGGCGCTCCTGCTGCTTCTCAGAGCTTGTTTTATGCTCAGGAAAAATCCTGTGGCACTGCTGGGGAGATGAAAGTGTCTTTAAGGCATTAGGTGTCAGAGGGAATTCCACTACAGACTAAAATAAACAGGGACGCTGATGTTGTGACGACAGCAGAGCACCCAGTTTGGCTGCCCCTGCAGTTTTGCAGATGCTGCTCTGGCTATAAAATGTGCTCAGTGTTGAGAGCTGCTCTAACGGCTTGTTTCTTTTTCAACATCTGCAAATGATCAGAGAGAGAGAGGCAGCGGGAGAGGCTGAGAGAGAGACAGACAAAGATTGGTTTGTTGGATGGAAGAGGATCTCTGTCTGATTGCTTAATTAGATTTCAGAACACTTTGCTGCAGTGCTACTTCATCATTTCCATTAGGGCTTTCATTATGTATTAATTTGCTAATTACTTTCACAACTAATCTTGTAGTCTATAACATGTCATAACAATCTTCCAGAGCCCAGAGTGTCTTCAAATTAATTCTTTTGTCCAATCAACAGCCCAAAACCTAAAGACAAGACCCAAAAAAAGCAGAAAATCCTTTAATTTAAAGGGACATTTAACCCCAAAATAAAAAATACATATTTTTTCTCTGATTTATAGTGCTATTTATCCATCTTCATTTCTTTTGGTGTGACTTGCAGAGTTGAAATATCGTGACCTGGTTACTCAAGATAATCCACACACCTTGTTATGAGCAGTTTCATGTGGGAACTATTGTCTTTCTAGTAGGAAGACGATGGTTCCGGTAGATTCTAAAGTAGTTCAGGTAGTTTCTACTGCAGAGTAGAGTAGTAGAGTAGAGAGAAGGTAA
>JAJHUR010090106.1:0-10852 GCA_027495735.1 Lutjanus campechanus | reverse complement strand
TTTTTTGGGACACAGAAGATTCCTGCACTGCAGTGCACCCAAGAAATGCACAGTGTATCTGATTCCACTTAGCTGGGTGCTCCCTACGCCAGTCAAACGCCAACATCAGTGCCAACTCTCACTCTCCTCCTGCTTACACCCTCCCCCCATCCTCCTCCTCCTCCTCCTCCTCCTCCTCCTAATGCTGCAGGGATGCAAGAGCTTTGGCAACTCCTGCCTGTGATAGACAGTAAGGAGAGTGCTGGGAGTGAAAGTGAGAAAGAGAGCATGCAAGGGGGAGAAGCCGCAGAAAGAGAAAGGAAGAGGGGGGGGGAGTGAAGTGGGAGGGAAAGGGATGGAGAGGGAGGGAAAGAGGGGAAGAAATAGAAGGAAACGCATTGTTCGCCTGCTCTCTCTGGTAACGAGACACGGCAAGAGGCAGACAGAATGACAAACGGACAGTGAGAGAGCAAAAGAGGACAGCGGCTGGGAGAGAAAACGAGGATGACAAAGGCTGAAGAGGGTAATAGAGAGACAGTGACAGAGAAAGAAAGAAAGAAGATCTACAGGAGTGAGACAGCTGTTGTTTAAGACTAGAGAAAAAAAAAAACCAGAAAGCACAGACAGTGAAAAGCAGGTCGGCTGCACAGCTCCAGCAGAACCTCTGTTTATACAAATAAAGCCTGGAGGGCTGTTTGAGCGTCTGTGTCTCTGTGTGTTTTGGTGCGCGCACGCTTCTGCTTTCGTTTGCGTTTGTGGATGCACACGTGCTGCGCTTTTTTCTTTTTTTTTTCTGCTTGTGTTTGCATGTGTGCGTGCATGACGAACATTAATATAATTGTCATAAGCGTGCGGCGGAGGGTGGGTGGGTGGGATGTGTGAGGGGGAGCAGCTGTGTATCTGAAAGCTGACCTCGTGTTTGCAATCCTGCAAGCCAGACGACTGTGCTCCGGTGCTCCTTCTCGGGCCCGAGGCGAGGAAATATGGAGCTCAGCACAACAGCATTAACTTGTGTGTCTGTGAATGGGTATTTGTGCATCAAGACCGAGCAAAGAGGGGAGTGTGTGTGTGTGTGTGTGAGCGAATGCAAGTGTGATTCTGGGGGAATAATGCTGCTCTTTTCTGGATGCATCAGGGCTGTGTTTAAGCATCACTTCCTCTTGTTTATGCCACAGGCGACATGTTGTCCATGGAAGAGAGCCCCAGCCAACTCTGCTGACGCAAGGTCAAACACACAGGCATGGGCCCCGGGTTGCTTTGAAACAGATGTTACCTCCGCACACTGACACCCCGCCCCCTTCTCTCTCACACCCAAACTCCCACACAAATCTATTGCCTATGACAGCAGTATGAAGGGTTGGGGTCTGATAAAATTCAAATGACAGACTACACAGATATCACTCTCTGACCAAAGTGCACGCCTCTGGGTGTAGAACCATCCTCTGCATCTTAAAAACATGACAGGCCCTGCTTACTTGCCCTCCTCTCATTCATCTGGACTGTCTTGAAACAAAAAGAGAAAATCTGCTTTCTTTAACCGTTTGGTCAGATCTTTTCATGGTTGTCTAAACAGGGCAAAAAATCGGTTTCTCTGTGTGCGTCTGCTGGTCCTGTGTGGTTTAAAAGCAACATGAGACGAGTTTAAAGTAAAAATTTTCGCTGTGATTTCTCCTCCAGCGTGTCTGTCAATCCAAATAGATGAAAATCAAACAAAAGGGAGAGACACACGTACGTGGGGATGATTTTGTAATGAGGACAAATATAAAAGTGGGATTACTTTCAAGGTTTTGAGCCTTTTGCTGCTCATCAGAATTAAAATCAGAAACAGAAGACACAAGGACACATGCAGTACCATCATAGGCGGGGGTGCAAGGCCCTGTACAAACTTTATGTGCAAGGCCCTGCTCACATGCACGCTCACATATTGTAATTCTGCTGCATTACTGCACGCGTAGTCTTAGGAAGCGGTGAGGTGTTAAAAATGTACTGCACTAACTGGAAGTGGTGCAAATTGATGAACAAACAAAAAGCTGTTTGTTTCAGTTTTTCCTAATGAGGATGTCCTAACCTGCTCCATGGGTCAGTGAACAGGCTGAGTGGTGTGTTGCTTGTTTGAAAAAAAAAAAAAACGCTCGCCCCGGTTCTATTTTAGTGAAGTTACACACACTCGCTTCACCTCCAAAATATTTCATCCGGTCAAAATGAAAGCTGACGTCCTTGAAGTTTCTATTACCCCCCTCATCAAAGCAGTCAACAGAAAGAATGAAAGACTAATTAACAAGGTTTGAGAAGTGGCACCTTTTACAAATGAATCCGGTGACCGCTTTGTGTGTTGCGCCGTCTTGCGGCGCTGCCATTCCTGTGGTGGCATCATATCTTGTAGTGTCTGTCACTGTGTGTCTGCTGGTCCTGACAAAAAGGGAGCCCAAGATTTGCAAAACTCTTGCAAGGTTTTGTCATGGTTTTGGTCAAAATGTTCACTCACGTGAGATTTTTTGCGGGTCTGGGGTTCTGCTGACAGTGACAACATGGATAATTGGATTGATGATGTTGGACAGCAGCCCTAAGTAACTGATGAAGGTGCCTTTTTGGATGACCATATTAACCTTCTTCAAATTTTAGTAGTTTTACGTTGGTTGTGACAATAGCCAGAAATAAATAATAAGAGAGAGCATACTGCAGGGAAACACCACCGCAGCAATGGTGACCTGTTTACTTCCATTGCTCTCCTGGATCTGTCCATATGGTCCACAGCAGCCTTTTTGTGTAAATATCCCAAAAAGTATGAGGTCTGAAGAAAAACAGGGAGCTTTTGGGAGTTACAGGTAAGTAAACTTTCCTTCAGCAGTATAGAAAATTACGTTAGTTACAAATAAACAACTTGGAACCCTTTTCCACCAAGTAAGCTCTGGTTCTTGAGCCCGCCTTTCCGCCAGTTTTGAGTGGAACCATTGTAATCAAGAATGTCTTCAACAGAGGGCGCTGCACAATGCACAACAAGCACTAGAATACACACAGACACGCCGAGGAAAACCTGTTATTTTTTGGTTCAAGTTCGGAACCAACTTTTCACGTTCCGAACCTGTTTCTTTTTCCTGGAAATGCTCACATTGATTCAGAATTAGGTGCTTGAACCATCATGGGGATAGTTCCATGTTGGTGGAAAAGGGTCCTAAGATGCTTAAGTTACTCATCTGCAGAAGGAGAAATCACACGCTGTGCTTCTGGCACATTGCTCGTAGTATATCTAAACAATTTTTTGCTCTCCATCTGCTCAATTCTGTTCGCACCATTTCCAGTTTGGAAGGTCCACTATCACAATAAAGTTATCGGTTTTTCATGCTCTGGAGCTGGCATGTATTCACTTTGATTTTCATCCCATTTACATTTCACTTGTCAGGCGTGTGGCCTTGTGCAGACGGTTGTATTTAACCATGATATGGTGCAGCTGACAAAGCTGGTGCAAGGCTCTTCTGGTATTAGTTCTGATTCTCCCCCTGATCTATATTTTTTTAGCTGCTCCTTGTCTCCTAGTTGGTTTGTAGCTGTGTCCTTCTCCCTCCTGGGGCATTGAATGCCTTAACTGTTTCAAACAAAACCACTAAAAACAAGAAAGGAATCACAGCTTTGTCTGTATTGATCCCTTGATGAGCCACTTCACAGATAAATAAACCCTATGTGACTAGAATAAATAAACACACAATTGATACCCAAAGAAAGGACATTATGATGCTTGTAGATCTTTTGAATTTGCCAGAGAACATGCAAGTTCAACACTGCTGAATTTCATCTGTCCACACACACACTGTCCATTTAATAGCCTCGTATTCAGCTGAAATGCCCTTGTGTGAGACACCGACCTTGTATCTGCACACTCATTATAGCAAGGCTAAAACTGCAGGCAGAATTAGAAGAGCTAACTATAAAAAATATTTCAACAAATGCAAGGTATCTACTGTATAATGTTGAAATTAAGTATGCCTGCATCTGTCACTTAATTAAATTGTTTATCTTAGCTCGTAGCGTTCATAACAACCAGCCAGTAATCAGGATGCTGTGTAAATATATGGGAGCGGCAAAACAAATACTTGTTAGTCCAAATTTTATAGATTTAATCCTGCAACTGGTTGAAGGGAAACTTTTGCAAGGGCAGCGCAATATTGCATAGTTATTGATAATAACTAATTCCTCTCATGCAAGTGAACATATGTCAGATTTTAATAAGCTCTCTAACTGCCTGTGTGCTCCCAATTTTGATCAAATGCTGCCTTGCCATCCATTTACATTTCAATCTCCGCAGCCAACATTCAGGAGAAACAAATCACAAAGGAGTTGCTATTCCAGGCCATCCCCTTAACTCACCGAATCATCATTTCATCACTCATATAAAATCGATGCATCAAGATCAATAAGATGGAGTGAAGAAGGGTGGATGAGATATGGGCTTTGAGGGACAAAAATGAAATGAGATAAAGTCCCTGCCAAAAAAGCTCGCCGTTCACACCAAATAGACTCCAACTCAATCACCTGTAATACCGACTGCCATTTGCCGATTATGATTATGAATGAGGCCACTGGAGGTACTGTCACACATAGGGAAAAAAAGGGAGGAAAAAACTGTCAATAAAATGTATACTCAAAAATCTAAGCATGACGCTTTTGTTTTGCTTCCATTTTTCATGAGTTGAAGCAAAAAAATTCAAAGACTTTTTCTATGCAATGTACATAATGCATAACATAATGTTAACATTACATAATGTTATGTGCGTGACTGGACTTTTGTCACTTGACTTTCATGCCATGAGCATGGCATGACATGTGAGTTACGTACGTCACGTGACTTTTGTGTTGTCACGCAATTTTCGTGGTCATGGTAACCCCAAACATGGTTTTATCCAAAACCTAATCATGTATTTTGTGTGCCTAGACCTAAAACCAAAAAGTTTTAGTGCCTAAACCAAAGCACACTGTGACCTTTCACAGTGTGATCACCTGTTAAAAATGGCTTTCTGACCATGTCAGATGCTGCGGCCACACGGTGCCCTCTGCCTCAATATCAGACACTGAGGGGCGATGACATTTCATCGGTATGTGATGAGTTGGGATGAGAACACGCTGATATTTCACAAAGGGCTACAGATACCAATTTTTTTTCCGAAGACGGCAGAGTCATGACCCCCTTCTTCTCTGCTACTCTGCCTCTGATTGGCTTGTTAAAATGATTGAAGTATTACTATTTTTCCAATAACAGATATTGGATTATTTTAAACACGTGGGGATTATAGTATTGAAATGATCAGTTATCCATTGTCCGTAACCGCTTATCCTTATGGGTCGAAGTGGGGCTGCAGCCCAGCTGACATTGGGCGAGAGGTGGTGTACACCCTGGACAAGTCACCAATTCATCACAGGGCTGAAACACAGAGACAACCACTCACGCTCACATTTACACCAACGGGTTATCAATTAACCTATTAACCTGCATGTGGGAGGAAGCCAGAGTACCCACATGGACATGAGGAGAGCATGCAAACTCCACACAGACAAGAGAAAGGTCCTGCCCCTGCCCCCCTCAACTGGCTGGGGGATTCGAACTCAGAACCTCCTTGCTGCAGGGCGACAGTGCTAACCACTGCACCACTGTACACATACATGTTTCTCACTTCTGTGAAGTAGTACTGGTCAAACTGTGTCTGGCTTGAACACAACTGTTCAGCATGTCACTGCACTTCATTTCATGAAATCACTAACTTTTTATGTTTTAGTTCTCAACTCCCCGTTGTGCTATTTCACTGCTAACCAGAGTTTTCTTTTACTAGACTTCGTTCTTCATAAACCTGATAATTAAGTGGCCAAAATACAACACTAGTATCGGGTATTGAGTATTGGGACCGCATTGATGAAGCTATAATGAAGTGTTCGTTTAAGATCTCAGTTCAAGTTGGTCTTTAGTTTCTTGCCTGAAATGTTGCTCACAGCAAAACCAGACAGCGTTCAGTGACTTTTTATGTACAAGCACTGTGCACAGATTGTTGCTTTAAAAGAAGAGAAATTATTGTATTTTGTGCACGTAAGACTTTTAATTCTTCTCATGTGTTGCGGCGTGAAATATAGATAATTCAGCCCTGGATAAATGTCTTTTTTCACGATCAACCCGTACACTTTAGAGTGTCCTTTTGTTGTGACCAGTCCAAGGAACGCATGTGCAATAATCATGCTGTTTAATCAACATCTGCATATGACACACCTGCCTGGTGGATGGATAATCTTACCAAATGAGATGTTCTGACTTGTGTGCACAGAAGAAGTCTTACATTATTATTTCAGGGAGCAAAATCAAGGGTGTTGTTTTTTTTTATTTTTGTTGAGTGTATGTTGATACAAGCTGATGTTAACACAGCAGCTTTCTTCTTGAGACAGTTACACGGCCGTGACTCACTTCATACAGCATGCAGACAGTGACGTTTGTTTGCTGTTTAACTAAATGTTAGAATGAGTAACGCGTGTTTTCTAAGAGACACTGAAGGTAGTTTGATCGTTGGTGCCAGACGCCGTTAGCAGAAAGCGGCCGGCCTCCTGGGGCTTGCGTGCTCTGCAGTGTTTACTGTTAATGGAAGGGACAACAAAAATTGTGATGTCACCGAGTCAGCAAGGACCAAGATCAACGTGGAGCATTTTCAGCACCTTGTTGATCGCATGCTTCAAAGAGCCGAGGAGGCTGTAAAAGCATAAACGGGCTCATCCAGGTGGATAACACTTTATTTTCTTGGTCCAATACTTTTCAAATACTTGATAGAACTGCTAGAAGAGAACAAATGTGTGACTGTAAAGAGATTCCTGGAGAGGACTGTGTAATTCGGTGCTAATTATATGTTAAATGGAGACAGTTTTCAATTGTTACACTTATAATTAATTCCAATTAATATTTGGCGTAGCCTAGAGTCATTATTCTACCCACAGCAGGAATTTTTTGCAAGATGAGCTACATGGAAAATGTGTGGTTGTACAAGCAACATGCATTCAACAAATACAAAGAAAACCAAAAGCTTCTATTTGTGGATTTTTAGGTGATTTTAGCCATTTTCCAATTTTTCTGGTATAAGGTTTATTTGTGGGAACATGACACATTTTTGCTGATAATCAATATAATCCTGGTCACATTCAGTCTCACACCAGGGACCCCATATCAGATTAAATTGTGGAGGATTTGAGGACTAAGGGGAGTGCATTGCTGTCTTTTTTTTATGCTGCCGGTAGAAGTTAGAAGTCCAAAGTTCTCTGGTCTAAATTTTGTCTCCAATATATAGGGGTTTTAATATTTACTGGGGTTTGAATGGACTTTTGCCAGTTTCTGTAATTACTAAGATTGCAGCATTTTTTTTCTAGAATACTGACACAACCATATATTTCTGTTCCTCATGTATGGTGTGGCATCTGCTGGATGAACTACAAGTCAAAATGTGTTTGTACAGACAATGTACAATTCAACCTTGCTCTTTGTGCTTCTACCATGGATAAGCAGGCTATGTGGTGAAGTACTTTCTTTTCTGTCTGTCTTTATGATCGTGTCTCTGCACAAGGTCTTTTATTTTGAAAGTTAACCGAATTCTCCCGCCTTTTCTGTGTCTGACTTCCCGCCCGTTCCATCTGCTCTGCGCTAATTGACGCAGCATCCGGCAAAAATAGACTGGGCGTGAATCCTCCGCTCCAGATTCACGCCCAGCCGCCGCTTCTGGGAAGTGGCGAGCCGCTGCTGGTGGAATCACAAGCGTTGCGTAGAATAGCTGTGATTGGCTCCAGCTGATGTGGCGCAGCCGTAACACAATGCAGCTGCGCCTAGTGGAATTTAGCCATTACATTTATGCACTGCTGCACTACTTTTGAAGTGTTGTACTTTCCTTGATTTTGTGCAATCTATATATTCTATTCTTAACTTTCATTTTATTATAATTATTACTATTAATATGTGGGTTTTATCCATGTGAAGATGGTATTCGATGTATCTGAGGCCTAAGGAGAGTGTATTGCTCTCTGACTGTGTCTTTTTTGTTGCTGCCATCAGCAGCTGCCCAGACCAAACGTCTCAAATCCAACACACAGGGGTTTTAATATTTCTAATTATTAAGATTAGAGCTTTTTTTCCCCCCACGAATATTCATGCAACTGTGCTCTTTTGTTCCTTATGTATCATTCTTTGGCTCTCTCTTACAAACTCAAATGAATGGGCGCTAACCGAGTGTACTGTTACAGAACGCCGCTGCCCCTGTAATTAGTACCAAATTACACAGTCCTTTCCAGGAAACTTCAGAGGAATATTCTGTAATTACAGGACAGGTACAATAAAGCCCACGACCAAATGTTCTGTCATATCTGTCTCATAACAAAATAACAAATTAAAGTAAATACCTGATTAAAAAGATGTGTTTTGTAGCCCATTGGAGTTTTCTATTATCTTTTTTCTACTTTAAGAAAAAAAAGAAATATTGTTTGTACATTGGTTACCGTCACAGTGTTGACATTATTTTCCAGGAGACCCAATTTTCATAGTGTTATGTACTGCTCTGCACTCTGAATGCAGCCTTTGTATCACTGAGCTGCATTCAGCCATCTCATAAATGAATAGCGAGAGTGGATTGAAATGCATTTGTAAGGACTCTTGAGCCAAGCATTGTGCTTTTATAATTCTAAGTTAGAAAAGGCACGAGGGAACGTGCGAAATAGAGATCTGGCTTCAAAATGAACCATGAGTCAATTGAAAAGTTGGCTGAGGCCGGAATTTTCTCAAGTGCAAATCTTGTCTTATAGTAAAAGTAAGTAAAATATCTTTCAGTCACCCTGGATCCTGACAATACTGACAATACAATGATACTGTCCAGGCTGAAACCACATATTTTATTTCTCTTTCTTCTTGTCAGTCAGCCAGTGAATTCAGAGAACGTTTGATTGTAGATAAACAGCTTGTATTTTTGAATGTCAGTTTTTGTATTTTCTCTCTGTAAACACATTCTGACCAAGACCTTGATGCATGTCATTTTTTTTTTTTTTAGAAAGCTCCCACAAAAAGTTTAGATAATAGATTTCAAAATTCGACTCTGCTAAGTTTAAAGCCCGTATTATTAAGACATTATGGTGCACGCTGTAAAATGCCATGTCAGATTAGACCTTGGGATGGAAGTTAATATAATTTTAAGTACACTTGACATGTTTACCAGACTCAAATAATACCGTGGACTACTTAGTTGAAAGTGAACTCTGTTTGAGCCCACTTTAAAATGTACTTAAAGGTACTATGTGGAATTTTTGACCACTTACAGTGCCATGAGGTAATGCTTTTATGAGTGGGTTTTTGTTTGCATGCATCCTGCACTCTCACATGTATGATGCACAATTCTCCTGCTGGTGTAAAACATAGTTTCACCCTTATTATACTGATTGAAAGTTGGAGGCAGCAAGGTAACGGGTCTGCAGAGGCAGCTAGAAGGACTGTAAGCTAAAGCTACCCAACACTGATTTAAAAGGCAAAATATATGTTGTAATGTAAATGCAAATGTTTTATGAGGAAGGAAATGCATTCAACAAACAGCATTGTTAGACCTTAAGGGCAAACACAATGCTGTTTGGCAAGAAATATTGAATGTAAACAGAACTTTTGTCTGTTTACAAGAAAAATGCCTGGAACCAGTGAGCAATTTGAGGCGGGATGCCGTCACCCTCATTAGCAAAATGACCAAAAGTTTTTTGGTTGAATATCTTAGTTTAGTCTGTTAGTCTTTATATGACTGAGGTTTGTGCAGGTTTCCATGACGCTGTCCGTGGTGCTGAAGTCACAGACAGCTTTTTAATCGACCCTTTGCTAATCCCAACCCTTCTTAGTTACTGTTGCTACCTGTTAAGCTTCCCATTGTCACACTGCTACTATGCAGTTTACAGTGATAACAGTGACGGATTTAACTTAAAGATTGGCAATAATTGATTAAAAACAAGGGCTTTGATTCCACAGAGAAGTAAACAAAAGCAGCTTCTCATTTCTAGCTGACTGGACTGGATTATGTTGGGTAAAAGTAATAACTCTCGCAAGCAGATTTCATAAGTGTAGCAAGCTAATGTAAGCTAATGCTGATGCTTAAACTCCTTGAGTCAGTCTCTGGCTGACTTTTTAATGTTTCCACCTGAAACATGTTAAAACAAGAACCCAAGGATATAACGCCACCAAATTCATGGTTTATTCCCAGAGGTTACACTGGGATTTGTTATGTGGGGGTGGGGATTTTGAAGAGGAGGATACGGGCTGGAGCAGAATCGAAGTGGGCTGACACCGATGCATCTCTGTCTGGCTCGCCCTCTTAGGTCCAGGCTGGGTTAGCTTAGCTCTTATCCCGGCTCTCCTCCTGGTGCAATCGCGGTCTTGCTGATCTGTCTGTGTCACCTCACCAAAGTCTACTGTGCTTAATCTAGTCCCTGTGCTTCCTTTTCCCCACATTAATGAGTATATTTCTAACATTTATCATATATGTATGTCATATCTCACCGTCTGACCAATGTTTGCTAGAATGTAGCAGCCTCAGTAGTTCAGCATTAACTTTCATCATGTACGCAGCTATCAAATAACTTTACATATTTTACGTGTTTCCTTTAGAAATGTGTCAGATGCAAACAAAAACAAGAGAAGACAAACTAAGGAATTAGCATTAACTTACATTAGCAAGCTACACTTGCAAATCTTGAAATCTGCTTGCGAGTCATCATTTTAGCCTGCAAAATCCACGGCTGTCAAGTAGAAGCCAATTAAAACCCGACGCCACGCCACGGCCACACTGTTCAATGCTGACCAGATATTGTCAGAACTTTTGCTCACAAACTTGTCTAGATGGCA
>JAJHUR010090104.1:0-17729 GCA_027495735.1 Lutjanus campechanus | reverse complement strand
AAAAAAAAAAAAGAATAAAACTGTCAGTGTTTTCAAATGAACTCTATTCTCATTATTTCACCCTCCTAATTGCAAATTGGACCTTGTTGGTCTCCTTGGATAGAGCATGAGGCCAACGCTGTCAGGGTTAAAGGTTCAATTCTCACTGGAGCCCTCCATGCTAAAAATACATGCTTCTGTCCGCCACATGGCACACGTTACAACTGAGTAGGACAAGCTTTGCATACGCATCTGATAAAACCAACGACAACTTGCTCTAAAGAGCTCTGAAGCACTAAAACATAACAGACATCTCTTGATCCTCAGATTACAGTTACATTTGGTTGTTATTTGAATGTCTCCATTTGGATATTAAATCAATATGAAGGGATTGGCATTTGAAACAACTGACAGTGAACTCTATTTTAAGAAGGAGAGGAGCCAAAATAGCTAGTTAGATAGTTTCCACTCGCTAAACAACAAGAGAAATCCCCCTTGTTAATCTGCAGGTAAATAGACGTACTAAATGTTTGATATACTTCTCACTGGACATCTGCACTTCTCCAAATAACTGGTTTGCACCTGTTGGCAGTGATTCCATCAGCCAAAGTTTCTCTTCTGCCCATGAGATGTGGGGGAGGGGGTGGAAAGTGTCTCTCTCTCACACACACACACACACGAAGAGAGTATCAGTTCATGTATTGTTCACATTGTGAGAGTTGACATCATGCCATGTGAGGTCATCGCACAACTTCCCCGTGGTGACCGGGCAGGTGGGGATCTCCTGTCAACGGTCTGCACGGTGTTTTCACCATTAAAAACAGCGTGATTGTTGAACAAAGACATGAAGCTGATGTTGTGGTACGGCCCTCATCTTCTATAGCTGAGTGTCAAGATAACAATTGCACTATAATAAATGAAAGAAAGGAAGTCTCTAAAGGCCGCCTCACACCAACGTCAACAAGACGTTAGAGGGAATTTCCACTGATACTGATGTTTTCTCATATTCCCAAAGATTCTGAGCTCATGAGGCAGAACTCTACGAATTTATGTTTTATATATATTTTAAAACCCTTTTCTGTATGAAACATCTGTCATTTTCATAACACGCTATCTGTCCTATAATACAATATATTTATCACACATCAGGGCTGTTTGACAAGAATCTGGCAATATGATACATATCACGACACAATTCAGTATACTGCAATATATTACAATATTGTGAGCAAAGTGATGTATAGTATTGCTATTTTTTAAACTAATTTTAGGAAAACTGTGGTAGTATAAAATCTGAGTTGGGCGGGGGGTTTTTTAGCTCAGTTGGTAGAGCGTCCAACCCATGTATAGAGGCTCCTCAGTCCTCTGCAGCGGCCGCTGGTTCGACTCCCGCCTGTGGCCCTCTGCTGCGTGTCATCCCCCCCTCTCTCTGCCCTGCTTCCTGTCTACTCTCCAGCTGTCCTGTCTAATAAAGGCAACAACACAGTTATTTAGCAGTAGGGAGTTTAAACACAACATGAAATGAACCACTGCCATGAATCTTTGCGTGTATCACAACATCACAATAATGTGTTTTTGAGAATCGATACAGTATCACAAAACATAAGATCACGATACTCAAGTGTATTGATATTTTCTTATACCGCTGTCACACATACACTTTTGTTCAGAATGCCACAGTTAAAGTTGTAAAGTTAGGATTTCTGACTATTTCACCAGACTGTGTTTTTCTTCATCTTTATGACCTTTATGACAAAAATACTGCCTAAATCTAAAGCAGCATCAAAGTCCAGATGAAATGGCATTTCGGGAGAATCTAGCTTCTGTATTATGACATAATTTGATCTGAATGTTCAAAAGTCATAACCCGATGTATCATGCTGGTGCTCGCTACCTAACTAATACATTTTTAGCTCCGTGCCGCTAAAAGTTGAAAATTGATTGATGAATGAATGTCATAGTTGAAAATGGTTGATTCAAGCCTACATAAGCAAACGCCAGCAGACAGAGTAATATTAGCATTTATTTTTAGTCATGTTTCAGGACATTTAGGAACATAATTCCAATATTCACTCTCTTTCTAACTCTTTTTTTGGTCTCCACCAACTCCTGAGGGAAATGTCAGGCTATTTAGCTGCTAAATGTGCCACTGTATTTATCAATATACAGTGACCATATTTTCAAATCTCCCAACTGGGACCCTTCAGTGTACTGTACGTTCACACATGTATGCATGAATGCCCTCATGCACACACCACGGGTGTTTCCAACTAGACGAGGGACAATTATTTTAGCGCTTACCAATGTACCAATGCACCTTTCAGCACCATGAATGCCATGAACGCTGCATTTTCGCTGCCAGGTACATTGCACTTAACACATGAGGATGGAGCATACTCATGGGTTCTGTCAGAAAGAACCACAAGCGTCATAGCCTGTGATGCATGTCTGTGAGTCATAGGCTAGCAACAGCCTTGACAAAAACACACTGATTCATTGATACATATGCAGACAAATCAGTGCTGAATTCAGATGCGTTGTTTATAAGAGGTGTCGCAATGTTAATATCAAATCAAAAATCGGTGAAATGAGCTTTTAATGTCAAAGGCAGAATCCAGCCATTAGACCATCTTTTTAAAGAAGAATTTGAAAATGAAAATGGCAGTCGTCAGGGCATGAAACCAATGATCTGCTGATTAAGACTTGATAGTCTGACAATGACATAGCCGTCAGTGTTAAAAAAAGTGATTAAATCAAAAATTGAATTGAATCGTGACCTTAAATAAGTGAAAGTGGAGGCCTGGTAGCTCAGTTGGTGGAGTGTTCGCCCTGAGTGCTGAGGCTGTGGGTCCTCTGCAGTGGCAGTGGGATGAAGATTCCTAATTGTTTATATTTTGATACTAGGTAAGGTAATAATGAGTAGGACATAACATGATAAACGTCTATATAAAAGCTACAAACAAGAATGATATTATGATTATTATTTTGATTGTAAATCAGG
This sequence comes from Lutjanus campechanus, assembly GCA_027495735.1. Taxonomy (NCBI): domain Eukaryota; kingdom Metazoa; phylum Chordata; class Actinopteri; order Lutjaniformes; family Lutjanidae; genus Lutjanus; species Lutjanus campechanus. Next base: position 14,749 of record JAJHUR010090104.1, on the reverse strand, counting down.
CCAGTTTGGTTATGAATGTTGAAAACTGGGACATTTTAGTGTTTTAGAGATATTTGGCAGGAGTCAGGACAACCAGCCAGGACAAACTGGGACGTCTGGTCATCCTAAGTTAGTCAGTAACTCTTATCTGTTGTTTGGTGCTGACGCTAGAGTATACAGTTCATTTATCAGAGCTTTTTCACAGAAAATAAAGTTGAAGAAAGCACTGAAACTGAACTAAAACAATATATCTGCAGGCTGTAAAACCAAAAAAATGAGTTAAACCAACCCTCTCACAACGGAAAAACCCCTTAATATCTGCTCGTTTATTTGGAAGCCAAAATTTTTTCGCTAACATCAACAAACAGTCAAGAGGCTAAGCTAGCCACGCAGTGAACTGTGAAAACTGCTTCCTATTTTGGCTCAAACCGAACCCAAGTCTTTCTTCTCAGGCTGAAGCCAGCTGATAAATAACACTTTTCATAGTAAACTGAGAATAACAGGATCTCCAGAAGCAGCACGTTGCTGTGAGATGAAATCTGTCAAGTGTGACCGTCTGCCATTATCTCTAAACTAAACTCGCAGAGGAGAACATGAAAACTGTGTCTATCACTTTCATAAGCCGCGGGCTCAGTTCCTGCTTAGAAACTACCGCTTCTGCCTTGCCAAGGCCTCTCACACCACAGACCCGCTGTTTCCAGTGCTTACCCTAAACCTTCTGACACCACTGACATGTTGTTTATGGCAATTCTGACGGATTAAATGTAACCTATTACTGCTCTGAGCTGCAGGAGGGCAGGGACGGAATATTTTGTGGTTCCAGCGGAGCAGAGAATCACACAACAACTGTATTACGATAAATCATGACTAAGACGTGCTGGTAACTGAGCGAATATGAGTAAATTATTCAGCAGCATTCATACAAGCATGTTCCAACTTCCCCAAGTTAGAAAGCACACATGTATTTTAAAGGGATAGTTCTGTTTTTTTTTTAACAGCAGTTGTATGAGGTACTTATTCATAGTCAGTGTTATTACCTACAGTAGATGGCGGTTGACATGACCCCAGTTTGGGGAAGCAGCAGGAGTACCGGTGTAGGAAAATACACAATGTGCTGCTGTGGTAAGAGTCAGCAGTAAAATATATTTTAGTAGGGGTGTCACAATATCAATATTCAATTTTAAAAAATCCATCAAAATTAACTCTATTTGATTACTCAAAATCAAAGCCAGAATCTGTGATTCTCCCAGTATTTTTTCTCTCTCCTCTAGAGTTGTCACAATACCAGAATTTTACACTTCAATACAATACTAGTATTAAAAAATGATACTCAATACCCCTTATGATACCACGGCAATAAGGGAAAAAGTCCTAGAATCGCAAAATAGGACTTTTTCCTGCGCTGGTACACAAAAAGAAACTCACTGAATACTTCCTGGTTTTTAGGGAGGACAATAAAGACTAAACTGAACTGAGGTTTTACATGAGCACTTATATAATTTTTTTTTATAGCTTTAGTACATTCTGTACTATAATTAACATATATTATATCGTTGTAAACACATGGTATTGATGATGTATTGTTGACAATATTACTCTCCACTGACGCCCACTTGCCTGGAAAATCTAACAACACTTCAAAGACGAAACAGCATAGCCACTTGATACCATATATACCATATCTTTTGAAAGACGAATATGAAAATGTAAATAACAGTCGTCAGGGTATAAAACTGACGATCTGTTGATCTTTAAAAATCAGGACTCGATAAAAAAAAAATCAAATTAAATTGAATTATAACTTTAAAATCTTAAGTCAAATCAAACTGTGGAATTTGAGAATTGTGACACTTCTATATTTTAACCACCTGAAAGAGGCTGAAAGAAAATAAAACAGTATCTAGTTGAAGTGTCTGCTATATTTTGGATATTTTCACCACTCTACTTTTACGCTTTACAGCCTTTTCTGATAGGAAACCATCATTATATAACCCAAATTTTGCTCTCTCCAAAGCCACCAGATTCCTTTAAAAAAAAAAAGAGTATTTTACTTTGCTGAACACAGGAGTTGTTGGTCTACTGCTGCCTTGATTGGTTAGTTTGTTTGTGTTATCCAGTGTTCTGGGGGTAAAATGACTGATTTGACTGCCAATGGAATCTGGTTGGTTTGGAGAGAGAAATATACTGGTTTATATATATAACAACCGCTTCCTGTTGGAAAAGACTGTCTGATGGCAAAGTAAAGCAGAGAAAATATTCTAAATATAGCCTACACTTAAACTGTCCTTTATTTTGTTTAGGTAGGCCTTTTTTAGATGCAGTATCTCATACAACCCCAGTGCAAGTTGAACTATCCATTTAAGGAAATTAAGAATTAATCAGCACTACATTTAGAAAGAAATAGGCCTAAAAAGTGTGTAAGAAGACCCTTCCAGCATTACCCATTTAGTGCTTGGGGCTGTTTTTGTTCATGTTTTGGTAAAATATCAACCATTAAATCAAAATATTTTGATTATATAGGCTACAATCAAACATGTAAATGGGGATATGCTGGATATTCTGGCCATTGCTGACATGAAAAAGGACTTGTAATGTACATTTAAAAAAGTCAGGCTGAGCCATTTGATTCCCCTCAGCTGAGAGGATGTCTTACATTTTGCAAGAATTAAACCCGGGGAAGAAAGAGCAAGACAGTCTGCATGTTCCTCCCACTGAGGCGAGCTTCAGACAGACACACCGATGCAGGATGAGAGACTGGAGAGGAGCCTCGTCCATCAAAGTACACGAGAGGACGAAGGGAGACGAGAAGAGAAGAAGAGATCAAGGTGCTGTGATCTTGCGGCTAGACGGTGACTCGGAGGCATTCAGGAAGCACTCAGAGCCCAGCCCCCAACACGACATGCTGCTCCAGCTTCAAACACACACACACACACACACACCAAAGATAGAAAACATGGCAGCGACCCAGCGACTGCTATCTCAGTAGACCGCCTTATTTACTAACAGCTGCTTCTCACTGCCTGCAAAAAGCTTAATATGTGTCATATAGAAAGGCGGTGAGGAGCGTGTGCATATGGTTGATGGAGACAGTGTGCATGGGCTTGATTGCGTGCAAGCTGTTGTATATATGGTGTTATAAGTGCTGACAGGATGATAAAACTACAACCAGTGTGTTTACAGGCAATATCAGCTGACCAAAACAATAAAGAGGAAAGTTTAACACGTTCTGCATGCACACACAACACATTATTATGCGGCCACACTAGTTTCATATAAGTTTAAATTGCCACCAAGCTTAAATGGGACACTGCTTTCAGACGTCTGATCTGATTTACTCCCTCCAGAGTCAAACTAAAGCCCATGAAATTGTGGTTTCGATCCCTTTTTTACACAGGAAAGCCTTATTTCCTTCTTCCCCGAGCCTTGACAAACCCACTTAAGTGTTGCCTTTTGAGGATGATGAGTTGCTTCTTATATAGTTAATAATAGTAAAATATATTACCGAATTTTTTTTTACTGAACTGAAATTATTATTGTCAAACGATGTCAAAAGATTTTGTGGTTTCGGGGCCTTTTCAGTCCATCCAGAAAGTTGCAATGTTGCAGTCTCAGCAGTTAATGCATTTTCAACCAATCCCTGTGAATTCTGCATGACCTTGCAATTTTGTCCAATCACTGCAACTTTTCCACAAATTTGACAAGTCGTCATGATTGGTGTCATTCCACCAATCATAACGTCACACACACATACACTTACATACACTGTCATACACAATGACCTGTGCACTGCATTTTATTGCTCCTGCAATTTAACAGCAAAAAACGCTTAAAAACACTGCAACATGCATTGAAATTTTAATAGAAGCTGCTGTGAAATAAGGCATTTAGGTCGCAGTGATCTTCAACAAGCCCTGCAAAATCCTGGAGGGACAGACTTTTTTTACACACTTCTTCCACAAGCCTTGACAAATCCGTTTAGGTGTTAACTATTAAAATGATAGGTTTGTTCTTGGAGAGTTAATGATATTTATTCCTGTGAAATTATTGTTGTCAAGTCGTACAGGTAAAGATTGTGAAAGATTTTATGATTTCAAACTCTCTTCAGTCCCCCCAGGACATTGCAATGTTGCAATATCAACAATTAAAGCAAATCAACCAATTCCCATTAAGTCAGGACGACCTTGCAATTTTGGTCAGTCAACGCAACTTTTCCACAAATTTGACCAATCATCATGATTCGTGGTGAGTTCAGCCAATCATAGCAGATCCCCCGCTCAAATATCATGCATACAATTATATACACTTATCAAGGCTCTGTGCGCTTTTATATTTTGTAATTTTGTGCTTGCTGTTTTAAGTTTGAGCTCCTAAATGTTTTAGCTTTTTTCTGGAATACCAGGTATAACATAATATATCATAATATCAGATATATTTTTGTTGTTTCTGGTAAGGTTACATGGAACACTGAGAACACTCACTGAGAACTGAGAGTTTCATTTTCATTTCCATAGAACAAGTTGCCTTTGATTTTTTACTATATTTACGAAAAAAGTAATGTTTTGTTGCAGTTTTCACTGGCTTCCGCAATTTCATTGCAAAAACCACATAAAAACGTTGCAATTTTGTCCAATCACTGCAGCTTTTCCGCAAATTTGACCAACTGTCATGATTGGTGGCGAGTTCCACCAATCATAGCAGTCCCCCACGCAAGTTTCCATAGCGATCCTTTTTTTCTATACCAATTTTATAAAATTCATTTTAACAAAAAGAAAGTTACGTTACACTTCATGGTACAAGTACTCACTTTAAAAGAAGGAGCTGTTCAAAGATCTAGAGGCAGTTGATGAAACTGTTTTAACTGTCAAAACTTTGGTATCGAATGACAGGCATTTTACTTATTTTACTTGATATTATTGAAGGAATGCGATTGTTACCATAAAAGTATTGAAGTTCGATACCCAGCCCTAAACATGGGTTCAATTCCATGTCATGCGTAAGATTTCTAAAGATTTTGTGGTTTCGAACGCTTTTTCAAACAGGAAAGCCTGATTTAATCCTTCCCCAAGCCTTGACAAGCCCACTTAAGTGTTACCTTTGAGGATGATGGGGTCCTTGCCCTCCCTCCTCAGTGACTCCAGGACCACGTGCAGCGGCTGGGAGAACGTCAGCCTGTTGGGGTCCGTGGTGCTCTCGTCGTAAACCACAATCTCTTTGGAGAAGATGCCCTTATAAGAGTCCTTGCCCTCGCGGCAGGAGATGAGGTCCAGCACAGTGATCTTGCCCTGCTGCAGCCGCCGCCGGCTGATCTTGTCGGAGCAGTTGATGTGCACGGCCCCCCGGATGTGGCTCTTGTTGTACTCCATGAAGGGCCGGCAGTCGATGATGACCGGCACGGGCCCCACGGGGTGTCCCATGGGGCAGCAGGTCATCCGTTTGGCCAGCTCATTGGGGTGGATGAGCCTCACAGATGACAGACCCTTCGGGGTGCCTGGGGTGAGGCTGGGGGCGCTTAGTGCTTCATGGTTGCTGACCATCGGGGTGGGGGGCCCAGCATAGCTGAGATTGGGGCTGCTGGCGCTCACTTGGCTGTGGCTGAGGCTCTGGCTGTCCTTCTCATAGGTAGTCACAGAGCAGCAGCTGGCACTGCTGCATCCACACGACAACGAGCGCGTGGAGCCCTTGGATGAGGGCATATACGTCACAAGATTGGCCGTCGCCCGGATCTTCACCACGGTGGTGCTGATGACTGTCTTGCTGCTGCTGCTGGTGGCGATGGAGTCCAGGTAGCTGGTGTCCAGGCGCAGTTGGAGTTCCTGAGGTCGGATCGGCCTTGGCAGCGCCACCACAATTCTGTCGTCAAGGGGAGATGGAGGCATGGGGAGGCCGAGGGCTGGACGTTTACGGAGAAGTCAACAAGCCGCCCTGTGGGGACAGAGAGGAACAAAAAGATGAAGCAAGGAGGAGGAAAATCTTTGCTTGGTTCAATGAAGTTTGCGTCCACTGATTCAGATTGAGGCTGTGAATGAACGAGGAGCAGAGAGCACACAGGCCAGCCGACCTGCTGTCTGTTTGATCAACATGCAAACTAGAAAACGGCTGCTGAGGCCAAATATTAGTAGTGTCAACACCTGCAGGGCTACACCCAACTTGGTGGGAAAATTTAGGCGTGACAGACTGCCCACTAATAATAAACCCTGAAATCATCATCACAGAGTCTGGTGTGTAACTGAATCACTTTGTAATTAATATGAATCACCCTCCACATACTGTAGCTACATGTGTGTGTGTGATGTTGAATTTTTCATCCCAACTCTGCTCTGCTCTGTCTGCTCCAAAGCTTTTATAACAAGAGAGGGGAAAAAAGAGAAAAAGATAAAATACTGCATCAACGCTACAGCCGCAGTTTGGTTGGTCTCGCTCCCCCAAATGGAAAGTCGGGGTCCAAAAAAAAAAAAAGAGAGAAGAAGAAGAAGAAGAAGAAGAAGAGGGGTGGCAATTCCTTTTGATCAGGAGCCTGAGCATTTTAAAAGCATGTCATCCTGGCATATTATGTAAAGACCCCCGCCGAGCTCTGCCTGTCCCGGCCTTTGGCATCCTTTAAGCACGGTGCAGGAATCATTCATGGCCAAAATTCATTGAAGAAACCGGCATGAGAACGTGAGGAGAATGTGATATGGCTCTCTGGACGAGACGAACTGATCTGATGGACGAAATTTAATTTACACCGCCGTATAAAATAAATAAAATAAAGAATAAAAACGCGACGGTTGCATTTTAAAGGCAGGGATTGTAACTTTATCGCAACGGCGGGATTTAATGAAGATATCGGCTGTGATAAAACACTTAATTCATGTCATTAAAATAATGAAATAGCGATGTAAACCACATATCAGCCCAAAATGGTTGCAGTAATTAGATATTCCTCTTCATTAATTATAGAATGGCGTGAAATATCTATGACTGTGCATTTCAACAATAACTTGTGTAACAAACTTGCCTTGTATGTCTTCTTACCGGAGTGTGTCGCGGTTCACTGTAGACGGATTTATGATCTCCGCTCGCTGACAGCGTTGCCTCCATTCAGTCCGTCCCAGTGTTGTGGAGCGGCAACATTTTTTAGTACTTTTAGCCTGCTCTCTCCCCAGAAATAATATTGAAGGAAGTGTGCCAGCCTACAGAAGTCTCGCAGCGGGATTGACGCATGTGTGAGCCAATGTGCGGCTTCATTAATATTAAATTTGATCCGTTTGTACAGTGAGGTCCGGCCCTGCGAGGGGGAGGGGTTTGGCCGGGCTGTCTGCTGCCTCTGTGGCTGCCTGGCTGCTGCTGCTGCTGCTGTCGCTGCTTGAACTGCCTTCAGTCCCACGTACGTACAAGCAGCGATGATGTCACTGGCAGCCAATCAAAAGTCTCTCCAGGAGGCTCGAGGAAGAAGACGCGGTGCCTTCACGTGCTGCTCGTAAACTCTTAACGTACAGTGAAAAAGTGGAGCTGCCAAGTGCAGTGAAGACACTTTGTGTTGTAGAGGCAGGAGAAATAGCAGATTAGACATGTAGTTAAAGTTTCAGGCAGTTACACATCATTTTGACAGCAAGTAGCCGTTGAAAAAAATCAACTATCAGAATTTCAACACATAGGTAGAAAAGTTAAGTTAAGCAATCACTCCAGACAGAGTGATTAAAGAGTGGAGACTGACTTATAGGCCTACTGGGTTTTTGAGGCCGATGACGATATAAGAAAAAAAAAATCCGGTAGTCTAATATTCTTTATTTATACAGAATATAATATACATGGTATTTACAATATATACTGAAACACATTTTATTGCAGTGGCCCTTCAAATGTGGTCAGGCAGCTGAAACAGTAAACTTTCACTGGTATTTTTAATAATTCTAATTTTTTTTAAAAAGATTGAATGAAATGTATATTTCTTAATTCAAAATTTACTTATATAGAGCGCCTAAGTCACACCACTTCCGGTGTGTCCGATGGCACTTAAGTTAAGAAAAAATATGAACTTTTGCTTAAAACTGTTGAAGTATCAAACTGTGACGATGCGTAATTAGAAAGACAACACCCAGATGTCACACAGGGGACATCATGATTTTTTTCCTTCCAAAAGCTAACGTTCACCGCTGAAGCTACCTTTGTGTTTTCATACCGTCTTACATGTTTTCTCTCTTCACTGCTGATAGAAGGATCACAAGTCGCTGGACAAAACACTTCAGGTTGAGATAACATTAAAAGAGGCAGAGAGATTGATGTTAGTGATGTATGTGGTGCAAGACATCAGATGTACTTCCCTAAGCAGTTTCACGCAAGACTTGAGTAAACTACAACAAACCAACTACAAACTGAGACTTTCTTCTTCGCTTGTAATATTATGTTTTAAATTTACAAACATCATATGTGTGGTTTGTGGCACAATTCAAATGGGATCAAAAAAATCATTTGTCTCTCACCTTTTACTACTATTCATATTTTTTCCAAAGTTAGGTCCCGTGGTGCTCCACCAAGAGGGGCGTGACATAGGCACTCTATATATGTAAGAAAAATGATCAAAAATACATAAGATGCTGCCTGTGAAACTAAAAACTAAATAAAACAATCTCCATTATTTTCTGTGAGAAAAAAAAGTTTTCATATCACACAACATATAAGTTGAGACGGATATAGACCGATAGAGCTTTGAGGCTAATATCAGCCAACTAATATATATCAGTCAGTTGAGATTTTGTTTTGCAGCAGTTGTAGTACAGAGGGGGGAAAAAGAGTGCAAATATAAATGATCAATTACCAGATATCCAAAATCCAAAATATACACAATGCCAAAAATATTTTGTCACAAGTAAGAAGCTTAAGTTGCTCATAACTCATGAGCTAAGGATACTAATTCCAGTAAAATTATGCAACCAATTAGTAGATGAGTCAACATGAATCACATGACATGAGCTGATCACCATAACAACTTAATACTCTTCAAATGTTCATTTATTTTGTCTTGTAAAATACATTTTTAAAAATGGCTTTTGCAGAGCATTTTGTCTAAGATTCAAATTAAATTCTTTGCCATAATCGGTCAAATCAGAACATTATTAAAGCCAATATTTACTGTCTAATACACACCGATACCAGTATAGACAATACAATACAATATCAGCCGATAATTTATCATCCCTGATATTTTTCATGCAAGTGAGAAAAGCACAGGTGGAAATAATAAAATGAATCATGGTTGAATTCCATGTAGCTGCTTCATTTTCAGAGTCTTGATATTGTTCATGCAGACTCACTGTCACGACTAGCTGAGTAGAACTGAGCCATCATTCATATTATTAATACAAATGAATCCCTTGTTCCTCGGTCAGTGATCTAATCTTCCACCGAATATCAATTAAATCTGTCGTGTTTCTGAGATATACCGCCAACTAATAGATAAAGAAACAGGCAAACAACTGGGACCAAAACTGGAACCTCTGTGGGAGAAGTAATCAACAAAATAAAAAATTCCAGATACCTGTCTACAGTAATTCTACAAAGATGTGTGTCTCCATATTGAAATATCTCCATATCCTTTATCTTTTCATTCCCTGCATTTATGTTTCCTCACTCATCTCTCTGGTCAGCTTTTTCCAGATGAATCATTTGAAGGCCTGCTGAGCTCGCTAGACGATATCTGCTGCACCCTCACGGAAAAACAAAACACTTTTACATTTTCATCTTCTGCCAGCTGCACGTCTCCTGATATTACTGTTCTGGGTTTGTGTCTTTCTCATTTGCCGCAGGTTACAGCAGAGGTGGGAGTTAAGTCACACATGTGCAAGTCTGAAGTCTTAACCTTCAAGTCTCAAGTAAGTTCCAAGTTACTGAGGTGAGAGTCGAGCAAGTCAAGTCGAGTCCCTGCAAAAGTCAAGTAGGTCACAAGACAAGTCAAAATCAGTTAGCAGACGGTGGTCCTGGAAAGTTGAGTTTTATTTTTAACATTGATAAAACTGTGGCAGCCTACTTACACCTTATGAATCTAACTAATATCTGACATTTATTTCTATGATTTATTATTTATTCACATCTGTCTATAACTTTTTAGTGCTACAACAATTAGTCGATTAACTGTCAGCTATTAAATTTATCCAATATTCAAGATTCCAGAACTTTATTTATATTATCGTAAAATGGTGCTTGTATTCACATATGTTTACATATTCAAGTTTTATACAGATTTACAAAGAATAAACAGAAAGGAATGAAAGATCTTAGTGATAAAAGTTGCAGAAAGTACAAAAATAGTCATATAAAAATACAGTTAACAATAAAAATGAATGAAAAGACTGGAGCAATTAATGTGACAGATAAGTATGAATAGAAAAATAAAGAAAAAATAAAACAAAATGTCCAAATTCTCTAATTTCAGCCTCTTATATATGAATATTTTCTGGTTTCTTTAGTTCTCTATGACAGCAAACTGAATATCTTTGGGTTGTGGACCAAACAAGAGATTTGAGGCCGTCACCTTGAACTTTAGGAAACAATGATCAATATTTTTCACCATTTTCTAGCCTTTTGTGGACCGAACAACTACAATTGAATAATCAAGAAAACGATCGACTGATTGTGTTGTGAAATGATAAATAAATCTGTCATTTTGTTCACTGTGTTTTGGACTGAGTAACACCGGTCTGACAGACAGCAGAAGTTTGTGACTTCATTTCCTCATTTAGTCATATAAAAATATGATCTGACCTTTACTTTTTAACACTTGGAGAAGTACATGAAGTGCTCAAACTCTAACTGTATAACATAATGAAACAGCTCAAACACAGTAATGGAGATCGAGTCTTGCTTGTGTAAGACAACAAGTGACCTGCTGTGTGAGAGATGGGGAGGTAACATCATTGGTGGTAATAAGTGGGTGTCTTTGGCAGGAGCGCTGTTAACTAAGTGCCAAGTTGGCTGACTGCACCGTCCCATATGACAGGACCCATGTTGCAGTGAAAGGGTCTCGCTGGCTTCAAACCCCAAATATAATCTCTGAGCTCTCTATTTATCCTCTTTGGCAACCTGAAACAATGCAGGGCATGTATTATTGCTGCTATTATTAGCCCCCTGTACAGTTATTTATATATGGACACAGCTGATCAAAGCCTGTTCACGTTGAACTCCCGGCTCCTCCTGTTTCACTTCGATAAAGGGTAAGTGGGCAAGCCGCCCCCTGCCTTCACAAGAGACTCAGAGGTTTGTTTTGTTTCGTTTTTTATTTAGTGGTTGTGTGCCAAATTATTTAAAATGTCATTGTTTAATCATGTAAATCCTGAAACAAAAATGTAAAATTGATCATTTTAAAGCACAAAAAGAAAACTCAGAGACAAATTTGTTATTTTGACCTCTATTATAAAACTGACTTGACAAACGGCACACAATCACATCATCAAATGTGATTATTTCAATTTTTTTAAGATAAGTCGAAGAATTAAATGTTACTTTATACAGTAACAGGACGTAACTATCAGATATTAACAGCCTTAAAAGGTACTTTATGCTACTTCAAAGAAAAAATATGGTACTTTTTACTTCACTACATTTATCTGACAGTATCGCTACAGATATATTTACATGCTTATGAATATGCAGAATCTGTAGGCTATCACAAGTGTTTTGGTTTCCACTTGTAGTCTGTTTGTAGTATTTATCATGTTTAAGCAGGCTTTGGTTGCATGCAGGTAAACAGTCCAAATGAGGAGCAAAAGAGGCCTGACACATTGGCTGAAATGTAGTCTTGGAACCCATCAGCTATCATCTGACGATGATTTAGCTTTTTATTATCTTTTTAAACATTTATCTGCAGTCATACTTTCTCAGCTCAAACACAATTCTCATGTCTCAAGGTGCTAATTGGACTGTAAACAATGTCTGGCGCACAGGAGAGGAAACCTTAGCCCGGATATTAGCGGGCTACACCTGAAGCCCTGAAACATTGGTCATTGCTCCGAGAGGGGAGAAGGAGAGATCTGCACCACATGGCTCCCGTTTAACCCTTTTTTCTTAATGTGACATCAACAAAAAAAGATGTTTGACGATGCATGCTTGCTGACTCTACACACAAGCCCTCGTTGCCAACAAGCATGTAAAGAGCATTTCACTGAACACTCAGCCACAATGTAGCTGGCCACATTTGGCCATTTTGTAGCTGTGTCGTCAGTATTCAGCTGTAGTGTGAACATGTGGAAACACTGGACCAAACTATGTAAAATAGTTATCCAGCTCCACCTCAAGCAGCAGTAACATGCATCAGTTAACGCATCAGCATAAACAATCTAATAATATAAGATGCAATAATATATCAGTCATAGGGGACATTTTTCTGCAGAACCGACATTTTTACTTTTGAATTCTCTGAATATAATTTGATGAAAATGCTTCTGAACATTTATTTATAGAGGATTTTGAATGCAGGGCTTGTAATGAACATTTTGTAGATTGTTGTATCAGTACTTTTTTACTGAGCACTTCAGTGGTGACATCACACCAGAAAAACGCAATAATAACTTGATAACTAATATTATTATACCAGAGGGATGTAACAATATAGGAGACTTCTTTCTTCATTTTTCTGAACTTTTTATCCTGGTATTATCGTACCTTGAGTTTTTGGTATTGTTGCAGTAATTGCGCAGTAGTGATATTACACAGTGGTGAAAATGTGAGGCAGTTACGAGTGTTTTAAAATGAGAAGCAGATGCTTCTGTTGGGAATTCAAACACTGGATGCAGTGTGACCTGACCAGTTATGTAAATTCAACCAGTTCTGCCTGTACGGCTGGTTCCATCAGGCCAAATGTTTGTCGAGCTGACACCATAATATTCTCTCTTACTGGTGTCAAGAGTTTTGAGATGTACAGTAATATGAGGCTGTTTCTCAGTACAACATAAATGAATGAGTGCATCACAGAAAGATCAGAGGGATTGCCAGGTTTGCACCATCAAACGATTTGATAAGAGATTGGTGTTTTGATCAGGAGATTGCGGTGATTATGATGACATGTTAGTGATGTTGATCAGGAACACTGAGGCAGAATTCAGATGCTAACAGGTTTACTGGAAGTCATACTGGTTCCTAGAAGCACTCAGCGCTCATTCAGCCGTGGATGAAAGGTTTCTGAACCAAAACAACCTCATGTCAACCCCGTCTACTGGAAATCACATGTATGTACTACGAATTAGCTTTTATAAATATGTTTTGAGAGGAAATGTTGTTTTGAGTTATTTTAAGTGGCAAAATTGTGTAGTGTAAGAAGAGCTTTATTTGTGTACGACGGTGAACAGTAAGTGTTTGGACGAGATGGTGGGCGTACAAAGCGCAGGACTGACATTTGAGAGCTAAGTTGACAGATTTAGGCAACAAAAATATTTTGGTTAAGGTTGGGCACTGGCTCAAGGTTTTGGTTAATTGTTAATAGAGAAAACATCCTGTCTGAGGCTTCAAGTCATTTTCTGAAAACGGAACAAACAGGATCTTTATCTCTGACCTCAGCCAGGTGCTTTGAGTGCCTAAGTACAACCATAGAATATTAATCATGCTATAGTTGCTACAGGTGGTTAGCTGCAAGAGTGAGACACATTGTAGGAAAAACAAATGAAATGTATTAATTTAAAACATTTCCACTTCATGTTCATAAAATGTTCATAAATAGCCATGCTGGCAGTTGAGTCACAGCAGGACTCCTAACTAAATGCTAACATCAGGATGCTAACATGCTCACTGATAATGCTATACTAAGCCATTCTGTTGCTGACCATGTTCAGTTCAAATTCAGAATCAAAGAACTTTATTTATCCGTTAGGAACTTCACATGTGGAGGAGCAGCAGGGTGTGTCCACACCCAACAGTGCGTACAATGACTAAACAAACACATACATACACAGCCACACACACACACACACACACACACACACACACACCATCAGCCCACATCAGACATATGGCAGATAAAAACGGCCAGCTAAGCCTGTTAAATAAATAGTCCCTCCATAATGGAGGAGCAATAAATAATAGTTCAAATAAGTTCAAGTGTTAAAAAGACACTTCAAGAGGGGATCAAGCATTCAAGAGTCTTATGGATGCTGGGACAAAGCTTGACAGGGCTCTATTTGTCCTGAATGTAGGGGCTCTGTATCTATGGCCTGAAGGTAAGAGGCAATACTGGCTGTGTAGAGTGTGCGTGATGTCCAGGGTGATTTGTGTTGCTTTTTGCTTAGTCCTTTTGTTGTATATACTGATATACACCATCTCAGTTTAGCATATTAGCATGCTAACATTTAGTATTGGGGTGTACAGTAGTTAACTATGTGCATTTCAATTATGAGATTGACTACAATCAAATCTCTTTTCAGTAGTTAACTACTTTGGGTCATGTAGTTTAGGTAGCTAATTACAAACTACATATTCATAGTATTCTCATGATGTTTTTTTTTGCTATACAATGTTGCACTGGCCTTGGTCATCCATTTAATGACAGTCATCTGCTATTTGATCGCAGTCACCTGTCATTTGTGACTGATGTCTATGATTAAATACTATGAATTTCCTCTAGAAAATTTGTATTTTCCTGATTCCACCTCAACAGTTGCTCCCTGTTCTCTCCTTAAAACACATCTTCAGGCTGCCTGGGCGTGGACTGGCCTGCCCTTGTCCTATTAGATATATATATATACTGTATGTATGTATATATATGAGATATATTTGCTTTTAACTACCTGTTCGCATACTCACCTCC
>JAJHUR010090102.1:2382-16828 GCA_027495735.1 Lutjanus campechanus | reverse complement strand
TACATTATGGTGCGTCACAGCCTACCTGTGACATGTTCTGTTCAGGTGTAATGGCTTTAAGTATTCATCTTGTCTTCCTGCAGGGACGAGGCCTCCGGGACGTCAAATAAACTCCATTTACCTGCAGCCGATGTCTCATCATGATTGGGTCCCAAGTTTTTTGCATTATATGTGCATACTGGAGCTAATGGCCCTGAAAATATTCTGACATGTTACATGTTCACTCCTGAATTTAGAGATGATGGAAAACATCAGGATTGATCACATGAAACTTCTCACTTTCAGCGTGAACACACACACACACAGAGAGAGAGAGAGGCGGGAGGACTGGATGTTCCCTAAAAACAAATTATCAGAAACAAACAGAAACCAATAACCTGTTCACTCCCCCTCTCCTCCTCCTCCTCCCCCTCCTCCTCCTCCTGCGTCCTCCAAAATGTAAAAATTTCTCTCGGCGGCGTCCACGCCCTGCAGCCATAAACGCCAGAAAATATGAAAAGAGAAAAGAACAACATCAACAAAAACAAGGGGATGAAATTTCACCGTGAGGGCGAAAATGAGAAACGACATAATAAAGCGATTCTATTAAAAAGCCATCTGACCGTTAATAAAAGTAATGATTTGATGAGAACGTCCCGTCGCAGAGCCAGAGGCGGCAGGAGGAGGAGGAGGTTCGACCGGCTTTTATTTTTATGCTCCGACATTGCAGAGAAGGGAAAAATGAGATGAAATGTGTGTGTGTGTGTGTGTGTGTGTGTGTGTGTGTGTGTGTGCATGAGGAGGGGGGACAACATAAAAAACAATTGCTGCCTCTCCCATCTCTGACTTAATGAGATTTGGTGGCTGCTGCTGCTGCTGATGTGGCCGAGGCTCAGGTATTATTTGTTGTTGGAGGTGATGGCAGGATTGGATAAAACACACATCTCGCGGCGAGGCGTCGACTTTCTCATCTGCTGCAGAATATCAGACTCACCTTCTGTCAGTCTGCAGCTTGATATGCACACACAGCGAGCCGGTCAGGCACAGATTTACATTTTAGGTACAAATACGGAGACAAATCCACATGGTGAACAACATGGGGCCGAGATTTGTGTTAGAGACAGGTGATGAACAGGTGGTAATGTTCTGAACAGGCCTGGCTTTGTAGCATTTTAGGGACAAGGCCTGGTTGTTGGTGTTTGAGGGAACAAAGTCCAAATGTCAGGCTAGCAATGAATTTTTTATTTTATTCATTTTTTCCCTAATTTTTTAATGCTAAATACAGAGGTCAGTCTAGTTATTGACACACTAAATAGTGTGTGTTTTCACAGACTCTTGTCCGTTCATTCCAGATCCTCCCATCTGCCCTGCAATCACATCGCTCCATCACCTGAGCTTCTCTCTGCCCATGTCCTCACCTGCACCTCATCCCCTCATCAGTCAGTCACTTCATATACCTCAGCCCTGAGGGAGGATCCACGCACACAAAAGCTAAAAATGGTGAGCTGCTGATGGGCCAGAGTCTCCCTATGACTGTGCACATCAAGTTATTTATTTATAGATCACAACTTTTGCAAAGCGTCCACATCTTTCAGCAGCGGTTATAAATGAGGCCCCCTCTCTGTTCCTGTACCAGATCATCAAAGTTGCTTCGGTGCTTTTGACAGCTGTGGCATTATGTTTTCTGGGTTGTCCGTACATACTGTACGTGTGTCCCATTCTTATGAGTGTGACATCTCAAGAAGGCCTCTGGCCTTGTCCTATTCACAAGAATAGGACAGTCACATGAAATGACTGTCCCATTCTCGTGAAAGCGATATTTTAAATAGGCCTTGATGGAATTTCTTTAATCTTTTTTATATATAATATGTGATTTCCAAACACAAACAACATACAGAAACATTGACAGGGCAGGATATAACTCATTAAAGACCCTGCCCCACCACCCCTTCCCCATACCCCAGCACACCCCTACATACACAGAGGCACACACATGAAGACAGGTAGACTATGGCCTGGCTCTGAGGCTGACACTAAACACAACACAAACTATGAAGCAGCAGGTCTGGTGGCAGCCTCCCCTCTGTGGACCAGGCTCGGGACCAACACAGCATAACTACCTTAAAATCATTTAGCAGCATGTGTACTAACAAACCAAGCACCATAAGAAGAGAACATGTTCTCATAATCTGAATTGTGGAGAGGAAACCTCCAGGAATCTTGTGTCTTGATGATTACCTCTCACCACCTTCAAAGTGGGGAAATCAAACTTAACTTAATAAAGACAAACAGATCTATCTGTTCATCATGGCCTTTTGCTCAGAGCTGCCTGCTCCACAGATACCAAGTCCAAATAATCTTTAAGCCAGTTGTCTTTATTAAAACAATTCAATTTCCTCATTTTCTTGTTAATAAGTTTTATGTGTAACATCCATTTAGACTTAAGGATGATGACTGTTTCGATTTTTTTGGTGATCAAGGTAACTGTGAGCTCACAAATCACATCTTTGGCAACAATTCAAAAGCTAATTATGACCAAAAAATTAACTGAAATATCCAAGAGGAATAAAGGATACTGTGATGACATTTTATATCCAAAAGGTCAAAGGTCAACTTCACTGTGACATCATCATGTTCAGCTCTCCATCAGTCCTCCTCGGTCAATAATAGCCTCAAAGTGAAGACATGTTTGTTATCTGTCAGGCCGTGAGTGTAGTTTTGGTTTTGTTCCTCAGCTTTCGAGCCTCTGGACCTTGTTTCCTGTTTCCTGTTTCCTGTAACATCCCTGCATGATTCTTTTCCAAACCCTTTTTGACTTTGTCACTGTCATTTTTTGCGCCTTCCTCATTAAATCACTGAACTAATCCTGTCTGCCTGCTCTTGTCTGTGTTTGGGTACTTCCCTTGTTGCCTGTATTCACTGATTACGACCAGAAAGCATCCAGACAGACTGATAATCAGCATTCAAAGACCTTATCACACCTGCACCAACAAAACTCAGTCAAGTGGAAAAGAAGCATGAAAACACTTCAGTCTGATGGTCGTCTGTGTCCTGTTGGTCCAGTGACCGAACCAGTGACCCTCCAGTCCTGAAGTCATTTCTCTGACCTTTAAACCACGACTGTCTCAAGCTGCACTGTTTTTTCTTCATCATCTCTTCATCCTCTGTATTGTACAACATGACAGTTAACTGTAGATCGAGTCTGTAAGTAAACACAACACACTTCTGTGTTAGTCTAATCACTCCTTTGTCTCTTCTTTACCATCTGCTCGTTGTCATTGTCCTCGGCCCCCTCGAGACAGTTTTTGGGGGATGCGGTGATATTGTTAGACTGATGGTCACATTCAGGCACCATCACACTTGTAAAACATGAAATATTTACCTATGAAATGTCTCAAGTCCTTGTGAAAGCACACTGAACGGAGGCAGTGTTTCACCTCCAGCTGTTTGGCACCAAAATAAAAACCCAGGAACCCTCAGTTGTTGTTGTTGTACACAAAACTCTTTCTTTCTCATTTTCTTTTTAAATTTTTATAAAAATTTCTTTTAAATTTTAATGTATTTTTTTTTTATGTGAACCACTTGATGGTGGAATTGATTTTGGTGCTGCACAAACAAACTTGTGTTCCCCACAGCCAAATGAAATTCACCAAACAGAACTGGCAAACCCAGCATGCAGCCTGAAACCAGTGGGTGTCTGAGAGCGGTGCTGATGGAAGTTGTCCCACAATGCAACTCAATGAAAAGGAAGAGTCACTGAGAAAATTGAAAAAAGAAAAGACATCAGCTACTTGAAAAATTAGAAAACACGTTTAAGCCCGTTTTACACTGGGCAAACAATCCACTAACATCTGGCTTTAGGCTTTAGTGGGAAAAGGTTCGATCAGCATTCACTCCTGACTGGTGTAAGTGTCATCCGGACGTACTCATTTTTGCCCCTTTTCAGCAGATGCAATCAAGGATTGTTGCTTCAGTCTGTAAATTCTGTGACTCTTTTTCATACATGTGGGCTTAGCTTGACTAAGGTGTGTGTTTACTGATGAAGTGCTTGTCTTTAGTGAAGCCCCTCATTATTTTGTTCCTTAAAACTGTTCATTATGAAGCGATGAAATCAGGAAATGTTGTGTTTTCATCAGCAGTAACATAAAACAACTATCTGCTGAAAGTGAACATGAACCAGATACCTGAAAGTACAAACAGCGACACAGGAGAGAAACTAAATTTCAAAGCTCAGAGATTCAGTTAGAAGCTACACAAGTACTGAGAGCTGAAAACACAGACACTTTAAGAAACGTCTTTCTCTCTGATCTCCTGCACAGACGTGAGCTGAGTCTCAGCTTTTCAGTGACCCATCAGGAAATAAAAGAAGGTCAAGATGAAAAATATGTAATAAGACAAAAACAATATAAAAGACATAACAAGATGAAAATGACCATCAAGATGAGAAAGACATAACAGGACAAAAATGACACAAAAGACATATGACAAAAATTATGTAAAAGAATTAACAAGATAAAACAACATAACAAAACCAAAATGATGTAAAAGGCGTAACGAAATGAAAATGATGAAAAATGATGGATCCAGCCTAACAAGACGTAAACAATTTCAAAGACGTAACAAGATAAAATAACATAAAAGATGTAAGAAGACAAAAATGAAACAAAGAAATAGAAAGATACAAGACAAAGCAGACGGAGACTCGACCGAGGAGAAAAGGTGAGGTTCAGCTCAGAAACAGCAGAAATGTCCCTCAGAGGACAAATTTTTACTTTTAAACTTTGGGTACACATCAGACTCTGAACTTTTTCACTTGTACTTGAAACTGTGGTGTACTTCTATTCGAGTAAAGAGTGTGGATACTTTTGTCACCCCTGATGTGACATAACTTCTTCCTCTGTGGTGTTTTTCAGTGTTTATTAAGAACCTGCTCGGAGGGACTGGCAGCTGTTTGGATCCTGTGAAAGAACGATCAGTTTGTCTTCCTCTGCATCTGAACCTTTGACTTCTTTGTCTCATCTGATCTCGACATGTCGACTGTAATGATGCTGCCATTCATGTTTTCAGCTCATAGATGGAAAAACATCATCAGACACAAACAGGAAGAGGAGGGGCGGCGTTTATGCTGCGTTTACAGAAATCTGGATTTCTTCATGTTTCACATGGATCCTCTATCTGAAGACTGTCCTGCTCTCTGTCAGTCCTCTGAAACTGAGATTTCCCACACAGTGAAGCATTTGGGCGTCTCACACAAATCAATTTGTTTTCCAGAACTGCGTTTATTATTTTTTCTGTTTTTTTTAAAGTCAAACTGACATCCAGCGTGACAGACTGCCATTTTCCTCTTGTTTCAAAGGGCATTAAAACTTTGCAAAACTGCAAAGTCATCAAGATTTCTGAAGTTCACTTTCAGTGTTTTTGCAGAACCTGAGCCTGTTTACTGCCAGAGTTAGAGTGGTTTTTCAAAATAAAACACTAAAGTTTCTATTTTTCCCATGATTCATCTGCATATACATCCTGACAGGGTAGAATTACAAGGCAGCTCTCTTGCTTGGCCAAATGTATGTGGACACGAATGTCTTTACGCAGCAGCAGGTTGATGCCCATTGTGTTGTAATCACATGTTTAAATGTTACACAGGGCAGAAGTGTCCAAGACTACATACTTTTACTTTGTAGTGTATCTGAAATATTAATCAAACTTGTATCAAAGAAGATGATGCACAAAATGCAAAGATGGGACAAGGGACCTTTGGTACAAACGTCCAGTTGGACTCAAGGATGAACTGATGAGAATCTGCAGATGAAAGTTCAAAGGTCACTGTGACCTCACAAAACAGATCCTCTCTGGAGGTTCTATCCAGAACCTTTCCACCTTCCTTCCAAGGATTTTATCTAGAACCTTTTCTAAGAACAGAGAACTCAGAACCCACTCAGCAAGTTTAACAAGAACCTCTTTATATTCAAGGGTTTCTATCTAGAACCCACCTAGGGGGCTCTGCTTAGAACCCCTTTATATTATGTTTTAAAGAACCTTTGACAAAAGGATCCTTGAAGGACTCTTTCTTCCAAAAATGGTTCTTTTGATGAAAAGCGTTCTTAATGGAACCCTTAGTCTTACAAAGAGCTCTTGACTAACCTTTTCTTCGAAAAAGGATTTGTTGTGGGTTGTGGATAGAACCTCAGCCCTTCAGAAAGAACCGTTTTGGAACCCTTATAAGAGAATACTTTAAGGAAATGGTCACTATGTGTATTTATCTTCATGTCTCAGTGTATTTAAAAGCATCATAAAGAGGCTGAAGCTGAGCTCTGCAGATGTCCGGCGACTTTCTTCTTTAACTAATGAGGAGAGAAAAAGTGTGAAAATCTAAAAATGGCGTCTGGTTTTAAATCCATACGTCCGTTCATTCCTCAGTGGGAGAAAAAAAACAAAAGAGTGTAATTACATGGAGCTTTCTGGGCCTAATGTGGGATTGATTCGTAACTGCAGGACATCCTTGAACCAGATCCTTAAAAATGAAGCGAGAGGAAAAGGGGAACGGCGCCTTAAGTGAATTTAAAAATGCAGGAATAATTACACATATACTGCAAACTAATTAAGAAGCTGTGAACTCTGCGGCCTCATTCCTCCCTCGCAGTGATTACAGGACTCATATTTCAGACTCCCGCAGCTAATTCTTCTGCTGCAAACGGACGGAAGCGACGGCGAAACTCGACGAAAATGGACCGGTGACATCAGACATGGACTTAAAAAAAAAAAGAATTAAAAAGGAAGAAAGTCAGACTCTGGTTACTATTTCAAAGTCGTCATATTAATTGTGTTGGAGGAGAAGAAAAAAAGAGAAAGTCTGTCTGCTAAGAAACATGGATATTTTTATAATTCAATGGATGTAATTTATATCTGCAGGAGGCTGAAGAGAAGAGGACCGCTGCAGCAGGGGAGAGGACACACACCACCAGAGTCCAGTCAGAAAAAATCCTATTAATGATTGTAATTACAATAATAAGCAGAATCTCAGAGGTTGTTAGGACAAAGACAAAAACGTGACAATAAGGAAGAAGAAAAGCTTTTTAAAGAACAGTCTCAGTTCAGATAAACAACAAAGTGCTTCGATTCCACAATAAAACAGCCACTTAATTTTTTTAATTTGTTGTTAAATCTGAAAACTGTGACAACTTTACTTTTTGCAAAAGTGCTTCTGTCTTATACTCAATCAGCGAAAATAATATTATAAATGTCTTTTGTTGTTTTTTTCCAGATTTATTTCAGTGTTTCAGCTTTTTGATATGAGACAGAAGGGCGCAGATCACTGCAGTCAAATACAAACGACACTACAGACAAAAACGTGTCCATAAGTTTTTGTGTCCTTTGACCTGATGAGTGTGTTTAGTGCAGAGATCTACTGCTGCTTTTTTGCTTCTCTAAAGTGGCCTTGATGAAATCTGATATTCTTACATTCTCCAATAATAAAGATGTGCAGCCTGCACCTGAATCAAACAAAATGTTTTAATATTTCATTAACTAAAATGTGCGTCATACCCGACGTCTACGGCTTTTTGGTCTTGATGTTGAGCAGTGAGTAGTCTTGAGTTTCTGTCTAGCTATGGATCCCAAATCCAAAATGAAAAGTCTCAAAGGAAACGAGAGAATTTCATAGTTGCATCTCTTTTTTTTCTTCCAGGAAACATGTTAAGTTGAAACACTCGCTTCTCTAAAAACACTGCAGCCGCGGTGTGCTTCTCTAGTTCAGGCAGTCAACTCAAGCTGCACCTCAATCACACATGACCCGCCTCACACTCTGTAGTACATATCAAACGCACCCTTCCAATCTGGCGGTCTATTTAAACTGCTGAAACCTCCCATCTCTCCGTCTGCCTGTCAGCGTCGTTGCTGCCTTGCATCAGCGTCACTCCCTCTTCATTCAGCTCCACCATCGCCCCAGCATCCACCTGCAGGTTCCGACAAGGGGGTCCAAGGTATGTGTTCATCACTCCTCAATATCTCTGTGTAAACATAATCTGTGAGGAGTGATGAGGTCGGAGCCTGGAGCCCAAACTCTGACTATGTTCTGCTGCTGCAGCAAACATTCTTAAACGTGACTTGTCCGATTGAATCAGCATCAACAGACAAAACAGCTGATAAACTTACAGCGGAGGACTTGTCCCCGCTTGTTATTGTCAGTTCACGATGTTGCACATGTCTTGTGCTCCTGCAGCCTGCAGAGCTTCCCCGAATTTGGGGAGGAGGGAAACAACTCGCTTCAACCATAGATCGCAAATTAAAGAGGATTTTACCCTATTTAATACACAGTTTATGGCTCCAACCCACTGTTTGGGCTGCTGCACTCATTTTTGCGTGTGCAGATGCTAGATATTGCTGCTTTAATGTATTCTCGTAATTATGACTTTTCTTTTACTGGCAGAAAGGAGCTTCCATAAAATTCTTCTGCTGTAAAATAAAAGGTGTTTGTCAGCCAAAATATGTGTGAAAAAACAACATGAAAGCAGGTTGAGAAAAGCTCCACATTAAAAACAGTCATCAGTGCATTATATTAAAATCTCCTGCAGAGATAAATCGTGTTTGAATGGAGCTTTATGATCTCAACAACAAATAAAACAGAATTTAAAAAAAAATATGTTTGTGTACAGAAAGTTATCAGCCAGAAAATATCAGTCAAGTGATCAGTGTCCATGCTTCAGTTTTGTAAGGCTTTTATTTGGTTCAGTAGTTTGCCATAACCCTCCACACACACACACACACACACACACACAGATGATGACAGATCAGTGACACTCTCGTGTGTCTCTGTGTCCGTATGCTGCACGTTAAACTTCCATCATCACTGATGTGGACCCCAGACTTTGGCTGCAGGAGACGACGCTGCTAACCAGCACACCCCCCACACCCCCCACCCCCCCATCCCATCCCAGCCTGTTGTCTCTCTGCCACGTTAGTTGCCAGGATCGCCGGGGGAAACCGACGCCGTGCCAAACTGCTTCCAAACCCTCCCGACTCCAACATGTGCTGCCACTAGAATGAGGCTAAATAATTTAGTGAGAAAAAAAAGCTGCAGATGGGGCTCGATGACCGGAGCCAAAGCTGATGGAGCTGATTCCCCCGTCTGAGGACAAACAGTGGTTTTGTTCATCAGCGTTATGAAGCTTCAGAACCTGTTCTTCATTTACCACCAATCATCAATAATAATCAATAATCTAAGGTGAACATACATGTAAACAAATAACACAATTATTTGTCTATAGCAAAGTCAACACAAGGTCCAGCAGGTGTTCCACCCTCAGTGGTGAAAAGTAACTGAGTACATTTACTCCATTACTCTACTTCAGTGCAGATTTGAGGTATACTTGTACTTGAGTATTTCAATTTTCTGCTACTTTGAACTTTTACTTTACTACAATTCAAAGGGAGATATTGTATAATTTTAGAAATAAGGGTTCTTCCTGAAGGGGTGAGGTTCTCTCCAGAACCATTTACCTCTGAAGAATCCTTTTTCTTAAGGAAGGGTTTTTTCAAAGGTTCTTTGTAAGACTAAGGGTTCCATTAAGAACTATTTTCATGCAATGAACCCTTTTGGAAAAAAGAGTTCTTCAAGAATTGTTGAAATCCTTTTGTCAGAGGTTCTTTGTAACAAAGTAAAAAACGGTTCAAGCCCCCTGGGTGGGTTCTAGATAAAACCAAGATTCCTGTTAGAACCCCCTAGTTTGGTACTAGAAAAAAGAGGTTCTTGTTAAAAACCCATTGAGTGAGTTCTTGATTTTAAAAAAATCATTTGAATGTTCTCTGTAGAACACCCTGAGGGTTCTATATAAACCCTGAAGGGCTGAGGTTCTATCCAGAACTATTTCTATGTGAATAAATGGTGTATCAAAGGTTCTTTGTAAGACTAAGGGTTCCATTAAGAACCCTTTTCATCTGAAGAACAGTTTTTAGAAGACAGAGTTCTCCTTGAAGAACTCTTTTGTGAAGGGTTCTCTGATGCCCTAGATGGGTTCTAGGTAGATATCCTTGGAATATAAAAGAGTCCCTGGTGGAACCCCCTGGGTGGGTTCTTGTTAGCACCACCATTTGCTTCTGAAGAACCCTTTTTTTCTTATGAGTTCTTTCTAAGTCTTATGGTTCCATTCAGAACCATTTTTGACACAAAGAGTTCTTCACATATTGTTGAGATCCTTGAAGAACTCTTTCATCAAGGGTTCTTTGTACCATTCTTGGGTACCGCTCTCGGTTAGGGTTTCCATGGTTAACACCCTTAAGGTGGTGGAAAGGCTCTGGAGAGAACCCCCAGAGAGGGTTCTGGGTAGAACCATTACACCATAGAAGGGTTCTCCTTCAGAACCTCTCACACAAAGGTGTTTTTAGGTAGAAACCTTTATGTTGGGTTTGAGGTAAAAAACATCTGAAAGGGGAACTTTTATAAACAGTTCCACTCTACAAAAGGTTCTCCATGAACCAAGAACCCTTTATGGTGCTAGGTTAGCCTCTATTTCTAAGAGTGTACTTCAGTCAGTCAGGCCCCGGTTCTGAATCACTGTACTATAAACACAGAACTCTGGTTCTGAGTGTTATACTCAGAACCTCAGCCGTGTCCTCCTCACTGTTTCAGGTTGATTTAAAGTCTCTGTGAACATGTGAAGCTCCACATCACCGACCGTCTGATGAGTTCTTCTTCACACTCGGCAGCCTTAAAGCCACAAGAATCATTATACAAACGAGCACTTAAAACTTTAGATAAGAAGCCATTCGGTTTTTCATCGTCGCCATATTCTAAAGAAGTATAATCTGCTTAGCTGGGAAAACCTCATCAAGTATAAAAATGTATGTATGTCGAGTTCATAAGATTATGTGAGGTGCAGCTGAGGGCGACTGCACAGTCCCAATTAAGAAAACTGCATTTAGCCTTCAGAGCATCACATCAATGAAGTTCAGTCTAATAATCAATTAAACAGTCATCATATCATCCATTTCAGTGTAACTGTGAGAAATGGCTTAATGAGAACCAACAATATCAACACTCATACAGCACCTATATCATCTGCTGTTGGACTTTTTTTTTTCCGGCTTATGTGGTTTAACTGTTTTGTTGCTTTGTACCACAGTGTAGTTTCTCTTAAACTATTATTAATCATTATACATATTGTATTATTTTTATTAATCTAGTGTGCCTAACAACATCCGGAGATGAAAACTAGCCTTTAGCCTTGTTCGAATGTTGAGTAAGGTTAAATAAATATTCACCAATGTCCAGATGCTGCACGGCAGAAGTCTAGAATTTATTTTGCTTTGTATATTCTGTGCATGATTTTATTTTAGTAGCAGGTTTTGAAGTCAGAACTTGGAGGAGACAACATCATTGGCGGTTGACATAAAAAGCAGCATTATATCCTCGCCAACCTGGAGACATGAGAAATAAGTTAAGGTAAGAGAGAAATGATGATGCTTTCGAGATCTTTTGCAGCTCTCGGGTTCCCTTTTTGACATGACTCGTGAGCGTGGATTAATAAGGAGAGGATAAGCAAGTGCGAACAGCTCGCTTCGCATTTGGTGCAGGTGTATTTTTGTCCAGGTGGAAACAGTAGGCTTTCAAAGTTGATGTACAGTGTATAGTGCCAGATATTTGTCATAAATTGGGACAAATATGGGAGAATTGTGAACCTGGCAAGAAACCGGGAGAGGGCAACGAAAAACCCCTGGAGTCTCCTGGGTAAATCAGAAGGGTTGGTATGATCGGTGTGCCAAGATGGGAATGTCGCCACAGACAGTAGATTAAAAAATTGGTATTCTATGAAGTGCAGAAAAGCTCGAGTGCAATGGACAAACATTTATATGTAAAGCTCTGCTGCAGCTTTAACTTTGAATGTTTTTTGGTTGTTTTTTTTTTGTGAATGTTATAATGAAAGTTTTCAGGGTCTTTAAACTTTGTCTCAACCCTCTAACTGATTCTTTTCACTCCCTTTAAGACAATTGGCAGACTTCAGGCTTCAATAATAGACTGAATGACTTGTTAAGGTGGTAATTTTTTTTCTTCTTTGAGTGGGTAAAAATCCTCAGTAATACCTCACTTCAAGCCGAGAGCGACATCCCGGTGACAGAGAAAGAAAGAAAAAGAGAACGGAAGAAAAGGAGAGCAGGAAGAAGAGGAGCGAGGCTTTAAGTCGGCCTGGATTCGTCCTCCTCTTCTCTCTTTGTGCCGCACAAATCTGCCGAGTGGATTAACCGAATCTTCCAGCTGCTCTTCAAAGTCAACTCTGCTCCGAGCCCCCTCCTCCCTCCCTCTCCAGTCCATCTTCTTTTTCTTCTTTAACTTCTTAAAGCTGCAGATACTCCGAGTGCCTTTATCAGCTGCTGTATAATTTAACAAAATCCTCCACAAAGACCTCAGCAGCGACTTACAGGCACGGAACATGCAAAGAGAAACACACAGAGAGGCAACCCCGCCGCACAAATATTCAAACCACGACTCCTGACAGATAAAATGAGAATTAAGAGCGTCCGTGTCGGTGTATTCTGCACGTCAGTTTGCCTCTTTAAAAGGCAGGAGTCGCTCTTATCGGTCTGTGGAGCGGCGGAGCGGCGGTGTTCACAGGAGGGTGATAATATCGCTGAGGAAAATTTCATTTTGAGCTGCTCTCATCCTTCCTCTTCACTTAATTCTCCCTGTCAGTGAAATGTGATTGAAGGCTCTTTTTAAAGGTGACACTTGATTGACAAAGACAGACATTATTTGAAGTCTGTCCATCATGTAAATCAGAGCTGATTATTGCCTCAGCAGAGAGTTTCAGTCTGTAGAAAATAAGACACCAAAAAGTGTGAGCTCTGCTTCCTCTGCAGATTACACCTTTTTATTCCACAAAGTCAATCTGAATCTGAGGTTCTAATAAAACTACAAACTTTTAATAAATTAAAAGTTAAATTACACCATATAATACAGAATTTTTACTGCTACAAATGTAAAGTTTGTCATGAAAGTTGGGTGCTGAGAAATGGTCAACAAAATCTGAAGGTTGCAGAGCAATAATTTATCAATCTGTTGATTACATTGTGATATTTCTTTAGTAGAAGTCATGTACTGCATAAACACATAAACACAGACATGACGACATCCATATCTTTCCAAAGAGCCATTGTGAAGCTCAGTGTGGTCGCTCCGTCTGTCACCATCTTGGCAGTGCCTGATTGCATCTGACTCCCAGCTAATCCAGGTGGAGTGTGGATGAAGTCAAATGAAGCAGTCACCTGGTGGCTAGCAATCTGTGACAACACCCATCTGTCACTCAAAGCAGCCACGCCCTTAATTATGTATAACTTTAAGCATTAATATAATTTAAATGGGTGAGTTATATAAAAATTCACCCCTTTCACAGTTCTCATAAAAGGGGAAATTAGCTATCGAGTACCAGACTGTAAACATATTCTTTAGGTATTTTTCAGTGGGGACTGATTCGCTTTTGGAGCCAACTTCAAGTGGCCATTTGAGGATCAGCAGTTTTTGGCACTTTCATTAGCTTCATTATTGAGCCCTGAAAGTTGCCACTTGGTACAAATAGAATCTTTGGCCAGATGGTGGCGGTAGAGGAGATATCTGGCTGGTCACCAACATAATCAGCGGATCTCAAGTTCCCAAGGCTGTATGTTCCCAATGATTTATAACCCCAGGGTCCAAAGTTTCAAGGGTCCAAAGTTCCCAGGGTCTATATTTCCAGGGACTTAAGTTCCCAGAGTCCTAGGTTCCCAGGGTTCTATGTTTCCAGGGTCTATCTTCCATGGGCCTTAAGTTCCCAGGGTCCTAAATTCCCATGTAGGGTTCTATGTTTCCAGGTTCCTATGTTCCCAGGGTCCTCAGTTCCCATGGTCCTATTTTCTATGTTAACTCCTAACCCCTAACACTACCTCTAACCCTTTATCTGCTATACAGATCTGGACAACATAGGACCCTGGAAACATAGAACCCTGCATGGGAACTTAGGACCCTGGAAACACAGGAACTACCCCAAAAATAGTTAAAATAGTTTAAATATAGTTTACACATAAGCAGATTTTTTTAGGTGTCTTTTAGGTGCTGCTGACCCTGTTCACAGCAGTACATTGATTAGCTTCCTGCACCGATACTCCAAACTGGGGGCGTCGACCTCCATCTACTGTAGGTAACACCCTGACAGTGTACCTCATACAACCCACATTAAATAATCCAAAATTTTTAAACCTTTAAGTACAGCACTGGTTGTGGATACTGTGTGTATGTGTACTCCTTATTTCTACATACTTCAAATTATTGTCTATTTTTTTGTGTTTATCTGGACTGATCTCTGTCTACAACACCTGAACTTCTCCTCAGGGATCAATAGATGATTTTCTCATCTAATCTTATTTTATGTTCACAGGACAGACCAACATTAGATGGAGTTTATACTGAAATATTGTGATATTTAATTATTAAATGACATGAAGTCTT
>JAJHUR010090101.1:9784-21453 GCA_027495735.1 Lutjanus campechanus | reverse complement strand
GGAAAAGAGACAGCACACACACACACACACACACACACCAAACAGCTGGAGATAAAAGAAGAGTGTGGTGACGCTCGCCTTTGATCAGTGTCTGCTGACACACACACACACACACACACACACACAGCAGCAGCAGTAAAACCCCAACATGTGGTCTCAGGCAGAGGAAACACACAGTGGCAGCAGAGGAGACAGAGCTGGAGTTGAACCTGTGGTGGAAGCCTGGAGGAGATCATGTGTTGGTTTGTCTGCAGCTAATCTCTCAAACTACTGGACTCGTCAGCCTGATATTTTTTGAGTATATTTATGACTGTATGCACAAGGACCTCTTGTGGTTGCAGTGATCCACAATGTTTTTTATTGACTGACTGTTTTTATACTGACAGCTGACTAACCAGCTGTTAGTGTCAGCAGTGATCGACAGCTGATTGACTTTAGAATCTTGTTTCTGATCGGGGCGTCATGTTTGTTGTGATTTTCACTTTGAAAGTGACACTTCACATCACTGGCGTTTTGTTCCTGTACAGATTTGTGCAACAAGGTAAGACAATCGACCCTTCTTAAGCCCCGCCCCTTTCTGCCCAGTGCTCAGTTTAAGCTTGATACCAGGTGGAACCTCGATCAGTTGTCTCTACTCCTGTACTTAGATATGCTCTGAGCTCAGCTCGTCTGTACTGAAAAGAAAACTGAACTCGTCAGATGGGTAAAGATGTTGCTAGGCGACCTGTGTAAGGTACACAGGAAGTCACATCTTAAGTTATCGAATGGTGGCAAAACTCTAACTTTAGTCAACTTTAATATGTGACTTTCTGTGTCTTTTACTTTTCTTTTTTTTATGTTCAAAATTTGGTTTTCTTTTCAACATAGACGAGTCGAGCACACACAGCAGCTATGTTTAACTGATTATTAATCAATTATTAAATTAATTGCCAACTATTTTAATATGTGATTAATCATTGTGAGTAATTTTTTTTAATAAAAATGTACAAATTATCTGATTTCAAGATCTACAATGTGATTTTTTTGTAATTTCTTGACTCCTCTGTGTTAGTAAACTGAATATCTTTGTGTTATGGACAAAACGAAACATTAGAGGACGTCAGCTTGAACACTGAGCAACATTTTTAACCATTTTCTGACTTTTTATGAGACATAACATCTTATCAATTAATCAGGAATTTAACTGACACTTTAATTGATAATGAAAATAATAGTTACAGCCCCAAATCTAAGTACAGGAAACAGGAAAGGAGAAAGATGACTGAGGATCTGCTGGGTATCAAGTTTGCTCAACTTAGAGAACAGAGCAGAAAAGGTCGGGACTTGTGACGGGTCAATTAAGTGTATGTAAGTTTTAGAAACAAAAAAATTTTTGGTTTGGAGTTGATTTAAACCTTAGTGAATACAGTTGCCTTGAAATTCTATTATTATTTATAGTATTTAGATTATTTTCAGCACATTAAATTGCAAACATCAGTTACGTCAGGATGTGACCTTCAACATAACATTTGTTAGCTTGATCGTGACGTCTTCTGCAGTTTCACTGTCAGTAAAAATAACTGTATCATCTGTGTACATAAATATCACAATTTCCACATAGAACACACAGATCATTGAGGAACATGCTGAATAGGAGTGGGCCCAGTATAGAGCCCTGTGGGACACCAAGACACCACAAGATAACCTCTTGATTTCTACCACATGGTCCAGGACACCATAAAATAAAACTTTGACAAAATCCACAAAAAATCCAAAACCACTCTTTTACTTTGAAGATAAATCAAACTCTTGGTGGAGATGTTTGAAACACACCTGAGTCCAGGTGTGTTTGTAACCCTCTGCAGCCTCCGAGGCTCATTAGTTTAAAGAGGCGGGACCTACCGCTGTGCATGCCTCCGTCGTCATGGCTACGAGGCGTACCTCTATGGAGGGGCGAGGCCTGTGAGAGGAGGGAGGGGTCGAGACAGGAAGGAGGGGGCGAGCAGGGCAGTGAGGGCGGGGCTGCAACCGGGAGGTGGGAAGTGGTCAGAGAAGTGGGCGTGGCGTGTAGTGCAGGAAGGTAGGTGGGGGCACCACGGTGAATCAAGTACAGCAAATTCATTCCACGAAAAAACACAAACACCCCGAAAAACACCAATATCACCAGGAGAAAGATCCAGAAAAATTGGTTGGCAGGGAATAAAAACAGGGAGATCAATGAGGCAAGTTTTGAGACGAGAGAAACATGCAGGCAGGTCGGATTCAATGAGTTTATGATTTTAACATCAAGAGTCATGCAGCAGAGAAGAAACGAGAGAGAGAACAGAAATAAAACACGTGTATCAGAAAAGGAAAATGTGAAAAGGGAGGGATGACAACACATAACACAAAACAGCACAAACAAAAAAAAAAGATTAGTGGCATTTTACATTACAGATCGCCTCGACATGCTGTTAGCATCATGTTAGCTTCATTAGCAGTTAGCAACATTTCACACACTGGTAACAGTTAGCAAACAAAGGCTGGATGGGACTGAAGTTTGCTATGATTCTACAAACACAGCAGACAAGCAGTGACCACGAAGCTGCATTCACCACGACTGCTGATTCAGATTCATGTTAGCAGACAGTCGACGCACGGCTCAACAACAAGGACTGTCTGCCTGCCCAGGGCAAGTAAAACAACATGTCGGGCAAGCAAATCTGGCATCTCAAACTCAATTAATTGTTTAAGTGAATTTTTCTTTTTTTGTTTATTACAATATTACAGTGAATATTTTGGGGTTTTGGTCCGACAGCATGAGACATTTAATAACACCACTTTGGACTCTGAAAAACTGGGACGAACATTTTCACTATTTTCATTTTTGGGCTAGCTTGTGTTCATTGATCCAGGATGGATGTGTTCAAATCACATGGAAACAGATATTTCAGGTGTTCATTCATAAAAATCATAAAATAAAATAAAAAACTGCAAATGCAGTCTTATAGCACAGTTAAGATTAAGCTTTATTGATCCACGGGGTGAAATTCACAAGCTACACAGCAGATAGAGAACATAAAGTCAGTGTCTGTTTTTTACTTTTGGTACTTTCGGGTTTCTGCAGGTTTCAACAAGTTGATTTTAAGACTTTTAAGAACTTTATGAATGACATAAAGTTCTGAACATATTTCACGTCCATGCACAGTTTGCATCGGTTGTTTTGTAGTTCTTAACAGTATGATAATCATTAGAGTTAAGACTTGTCAAAGTCATATTATTGGATTTTAGACTTATTAAGATTTTTTAAGAACCTGCAGAAAGCCTGTTTAAAGGGACAGTTCACCCAAAAAAAACAAACAACAGATATTTTCCCTCTGGCCTGCAGTGCTGTTTATCCATCCACATAGTTTTGGTGTGAGACACTGCAGAGTGTTGAAGGTATCGACTGTAGACATTTCTACCTTTTCTTTCTGCCTTCGCCCTCAGCTTGCTTTCTAAAAACATCATAAAAATACATTTGAACACTCAGCGGCAACGTCTCTCTCTACAAATCATGACCTGGTTACTCGAGATAATCCACACACCTTATAGTAAACAGTTTCATGTCAGAACTATTTTTTTTCTACTGAACCACACCCGCCAACCGTATCACAGGAACAGAAAGACGCATACCCAGTTGGGAAGGAGGTCATTAACGTTTACATCCTGCGCTGTCACGAGCACGAGCCTCTCATCCATGAGTAGATGCACACTTTCCTCAACAGACATTTCTGTCGTGCAATCTGGTTCCATTATACTGGAGAGAAGTCAGACATCTCTACAGCTGATATCTCCAAAACTCTGTGACTCACACCAAAACTATCCACATGGATAAACAGCACCACAGGTAAAAGGAAAAAATCTGTATTTTTGATTTGAGGGCAACCGTCCGTTTAAACTACACGACAAAATCTTCTGCAATCACTGACAATCAGATCCTGATTTTTAAATAAATGTCTAAATGTGTAACAATGCCAGACTTGAGTCATTTCAACAGAAATAATAAGGCACTGACATGATGGGATCCAACTGGATCTACCAACATTTCATCTACATATTCATGATACTGCAAAGTCTTTGGAAAAAACTGAAACATACTGTGTTTTTAATTTTTTATTAGCAATCAGCAAACAAAGCATGTCGCATCAGAATCAAGTGAAGATTAAGCAGTGAATCAACCTGTGGATCTGTTATTCCAGGTACGTGACCCCTCCCTCCCCCGTCTTCACTCACCTGAGCGGGGCTTCAGTCCAAACACGGGGCTGGAGAAGGACGGAGGTCCGCCGGCCGGAGATCTGTTGTCATGCTGCAGCAACAGAATGCAAACAACACGGTCAAGTGGTCAGTTTCAAGAACAAACACTGAGAGAATAAATCATGGGACAGATGCAGGACATCCGCTGTGCTGTGCTTCACACTGTTAAAAAAAAAAATCTGAGAAAACTCATCATTTCAAAGCAACTGGCTTCAAAGTTCTGCCTTTTTTAATAATCTTTTGTCGAGATAATTTACTTTTCTCCTTTAGATCAACTTTATTCTTTGAGTTTTGTAAAATTCTGTATTTCATAAACTGTTCACAGTGAGCTGTGAACCTGTTCTGTCGTTATTTGGGTTTAATATTAAACTTGCATTTGAAAATATTAAATTATTAATTATTATTGACTTTAACTAATTCACTCAATAATTTTGTTTATAAAACTCAAAGATTCAAGGTTTTTTGAAGATGAAGAAATCTAAATAATCTCAACAAAACATTATAGTTTGGGAAACTTGTTTTGGTTTATTTCAAAACTGAACTCAAAGTTTAGTCTGGACAGTTGCCTTGAATTTATGAATCTTCTCAATCATTTTTTTTCTTTACAATGCATGTAGGAGCGGTTTGCAAAGACACACAGACGTACAGATGACTGCACAGAGAAATAAAAACACAAACGCTCCTGTGATGAAGTTTTAACAGACTTCAGTGACCTAAAGTTAGTCTCCAGATTGTCTCAATGACAGTTCGCTCCACACTCTTAGAAAAAAAAGCGCTAAATAGGACCTTTTTTTAAATCTAGAACCCACCCAAGGTGTTCTGCCCAGAACCCTTTTATATTATGGTACAAAGAACTCCTGATAACAGTCCTTGAAGAACTCTTTCTATCAAAAAGGGTTCTTAATGGAACCATTAGAGAGAAACCTTTACTTGTACAAAAGATTCTTCAGATGCAAATAGTTCTGGGTAGAACCTTAGTTCTTCAGGAAGAACCCTTTTGGAACCCTTATCTCTGATCCCTCCATCCTCTGTCCGGACCAGACAGATTCAGAGACTCTGAGCTCCTTCAGTTGAGTTGAAGTGGTAAAGAACCCACGAGTGTCGTCACTCCTTCACTGGAACCACATTTCTACCTGATAACATATGATCTGTATCTGCATTTCTTATCTGGTTCAGTGAAAAACGCATGTTAAAGCAGGTGTAAATACACGCAGAATGTTTGTACCAACGTCACAGTTCACTTATTAACTGGGATGTAAACAACAGACTGGATTCACACTGAATATTTAATTCAAACCGTCTTCAGTGTCTAAACCGCTGAAAAGTTCAGGGAAACACGTGGAAGCTGTTGCAGGACTTGGTCACAGGAAAGGGCGAAATATTTTTGAGAAACTGAGATTAACAGGTGGTAAAGATTCATACAAGCTGACTCCTCCTTCAAATAACAACCAGAATATTGATAACATAGTGAACTGGTTTTTTTGCTCGACTTTTAGGATTTAGAGTCTAAAAGTCTACGAGTACGTTTTGGATCAAAATCCTGATCTGTGATAAACAATTAAAATGTTCATCTTCAAACAAATTCTTACAGAAGTCGACTGGTGAGAAACTAGTTTATTATTCTTAAAAGTTTATGTTTAGTTGACTAAAACTGAAGACAGTTTAGATGCCTTGTTTTACAGTCAGTACCGCCAACATGGCCGACCTTCAGGTCGATGACGCGTCATGAAAACTCTATCAGAATGATCCTGGATTAGAAAGATCTCAGTCAGGGGCCAGATCACAAAGTTCAACAAGGCTCTGATAACACAGATTAATCAGTTTGAACGTTAAATATCTTGTCTTTATATCGTATTTAACTGAATGTAGATTGAATAGTTTTTGAAAATGTTTGCATTCTGTTTTATTTATGCTTTTCCAAGCAGAAAGTAGAGTTGTACACACAGAGAATATGTCTCCACTATTCTGGAGGTAAAAAATGGTACAGAGTGCTGCTGGGAAGTCACAGCACCCCAATTTGGGATTAATTAATTATGTGGGATTGGATTGATGCATAGACTGACGTACTCACTGACACCAGCACTGTAGGCTGCACCAGAGGTCGATACTGAACAACACCAGTGCAAAGACTTCAGACTACTGGTGGTGCTAGATAACTGGGGGTGGGCGGTTTACAACCCATTCTCATTATTGATCACCTTTATCAATTTTGCAAGATCGGGCTGTAGAATCTTTATGGCTGAGCCAACTGGATGGAGAAACCGAACAGATGAACATGTGCATCATGTTTATGTTTTAAACTGTCTGCAGGGGGACAGTCCCACCAGCGCCCCCTGGCTTCACAGCTGGTACATGGAAACATTTCAGTTTCTATGAAGCTGGAGGGGAAAGTGACCTGGACAAGAGCCACACTGCATGTAGGTTGTGTCTAAATTAAACTAATTATGGATCATTAGACGTAGCACGTACTCACAGAGAGAACCCACCCACCTCTGAATCAGCACTGAATCAAATCAGATTCCCACCTTTACAGATAACTGGCTGCCAACTGGCTTAACTCTGACTTTTATTAATCCAGTTATGAGTGAACTCATGTGAAGGAACTGAAATCATCATCAGAAGCACGAGTGGAGCACTTAAAGAATATTTCACTTCTTATTTCAACCGAACCAGACCTGGTGACTGATGGAACAGTGGGAAGACAAACCAAGATGGTTCTTTTGTTTCTATGGAGTTTGAATGAAGTGTGTTTTACGATGATAAAATGAGCGTATTTGTCAGTGGAGTTTCATGCACAGGCCCATGAGTCATAAATCCAGATACAGATCACAGGTGAAGACCAGGTAGAACTGAGCTTCAGCTGAGCAGAACGGTTTCTTTAACTTCAGCCTGTCGTCCAAAACAAACTGACTGGAGGAGTGTTTGTCCTCACTGATGCTGTTGTGGTTTTATTTCTTTAAATGAGATTATAAGTCAGCGAGTTCAGATCCTCGACGGAGTGTGTGTTGCTCATTTCTTTCTTCTGGGAGTCTGACACACAGTTTGTGTGTGTGTTCATTCTTTTCCTTCAGAGCATTGTTAGACCAATCTGTGGAGACATTCTTCAAACAAAGCAGTTTTGTTCTCCTCGTTTCTAAACCTACACTCTCTTCACTCTGTTTGTTTCTGCCTGCAGTTTGAGGGCGGTGAGCTGGAATGATTGCTGGCAATTCAAAGGGTCGGTTTATACGCTTATTTGCAAACATTACGTGAGAAGACTGACGTCTATCTCATGTCTGAGCTTTAAGCGCAGAGCTGGGGTCGGTATATGGCTAGCTTAGCGTATCACACGTAACATCTCCTGATGAATCTCACCAATCAAAACGTCAAATCTTGTCTGTTTGTGGACACAAACATGTAAAACCAATTTGTCCAGTAAATGTAAATGTAGTCGACTGAAGAAATACCTCCTCCGTGCTGCTATAATGACCAAGAAAGCAGGAATCTGTTGCTCTTCCTGCATCAGTGCCGTCATGCATGATGACGTAGTTTGGTGTTAAGTACTTGGATCTCGGAGTAGCCAGCAGACGTGCTGGATACGGCTTCAGTTCACTGTGTTTACAGCAGTGAAAAGGTCATCCCAAAAAATGAGCGTGAGGATTCTATGAATGAGTATATTTTACAGTATTTTGCCTGACGTGGTTACTCAGCTGAGCATGAACACTGGTGCCCCCTGAAATCTTTGATAGGAGTAGACAGACAGGGTCACTGAAAATCTTGGGGGTTGGCCCCCAAAACCGAAAGCACCCTTGAGCATTAGTCATATAAGAGGATATGGCCGGCAGGGACCATTTAGAACCTGAGCTGCCAAGAACAAGCAGAGACTGATGCTGCCAAACCCAAGAGAGCGAATGTGTGTGTATCTTAAAGATAAAATGGTGAAGACAACCAAGACCAGCAGGTCTGAGGGGGCAGATAATCAGTGTTTCTGTCACCTGATGTCACAGGGAAGCTCACACACAGGCTGTGACAGTACGGATACTTTATTTCTGCAGTGACCAGGCAGCATATTCCCACAGAATGGAGGTTTACTGTAACTGTCTTAATAATTATGTTAACTTTATTGAAGTATATTGTTATAAGTGTAGTCTAGCTCCTTTAAGGTTCTGGTTCTGTGATGTTGCACTTGACCACATTGTGATTTTATTATTGCGGTAAAGTGTCAGTGTGGCAGTAAATGTACAGTTCAGGTTACAGTGTGTCAGTTAATAAACACTGCAGCTTTTCAACACTAAGAAAAATCTCCTCTGTTGTTCCCCAACTGCTGAAAAAGTGAAGTTTAGCCCCAAAATAAGCTGAACAGGAAAGCTAGCGTTGTACTTTTACGACGTCGGCTTCGGTGTGATTGTTTCAGAGGCTTTGTAATCCAGCCTTCCAGAACTACAGTGTATTTTTTGGAGATGTGATAAAATAATGATAAATGATAACTTCTGTTATTCATCAATTTTTCATCTTGAAAACAGTCTTTGTTGTGGATCCCACTGGAAAGTTTTGTGATTGTTGTGGCCTCAAATGCCTGATTTCATGGCAGCTTTTCTGAAAAATTGCAATGAAATTGCCGGAGCAAGTGAAAATTGCAAAAGAAAGTTTACATTTTGTTTTGTATAATTCATTAAAATCAAAGACAACTTGTTCCACAGAGAGTAAAACCGCACTCTATTCTGTGTAACCTCACCAAAGAGGCTCAGGATTAAAACGACTCTAATAAAATATACTTTGTAGATGAAGAAGTGCACCTGGGAGGCACAAAAGTATAAAATAAAAGTGCACAGAGTGTTGATGAATGTCAGTAACACTGTACCCGTCATAAAATAAAATATAAATGGAAAAAAACAAACGAAAACAAAACAGAAGTAATGAGCTCAGCCCCTCAGCAGACACCACATGAAGGTGGTGATGTGGTTTATCGTCAGCCCTACGTGCACAGTGCATCCTGGTACATGTAGACTCTGCAGGAACGGTTCCTCGAGCAGGAGAACTCGGTTCTCTTGATCAGTACAGCAGCACTGAGGAATTTATTGCTTTAATTGACTACATTTATCATCAACAGTGACTGGACATCCACATAAAAGTTTCTCGTTCTGTTTAATAAGATCATAAAACTGAAATCTCGTTGTCAGACAGTGCTGGTTGCTCATGAAACAAACAAAACACAGAGACCCAAACTGATCGACGCCACATATCAGCCACTTCTGCAGATGATCTCGTCACACACTGACATGCAAGACAGGAAACTGTCAATTCACCAGCCACCAGTGTATTCAAATCAACTTTGTTCACTAATTTTTCCGTTTCTCAAGAGTGCAGAGTGACTGGTGAAACATGTAAACATGACGTGTAGCAATAAATAAACATTTTTCCCACACTGTTCACATGTGCAACCTGCTGCTGCCTGACATAAGACACATGTGAAAGCTCAGTGGGGTTTGATCGCCAAAATAACTCACAGCAAACACTGAGAAAACACAACTGAGGACACTTCACTCTGAGGGGCGGGTGGACAGAGCCTGCAGCGGATTGGTGCTCGGTTTACCTGGATTGACATATGCCACTCATACTCCCGGCATGCAAGCTGGGCCTCAAACCTGGCCTTCTCTAGAATCATCTGTCTCTTCTTCTGGAACTCATAGCCACCTTCCTCCATGTGCTGCTACAGAACGCATCAAATGTTCAGGCTTTAAGTTACCTTAAAGATTTGCTAATACTTAAATACTTAAAGACACAAAATAGTTTAGGACCTATTAGATCTTTACCATGGAAAACATGTATTTAAGTTTCCTACAGCTGCTAGATTTAAAGGTGCAATATGAAAGAATTTTAGCTGAAAACACTAAAAAATTAACTAAAATGATCGACAGAGACATTTTAGTATCTTATATGTATCTGAGGTTAGCATGCTAACCAGCTAGCTCTGCACTTTGGACCTAAAGAAGCAATAGTCAGATGATGATAGTTTGAGCAGGGAGATGTGCGTGAGTGGTTTGCAATGTTCCACAAACTCTATTAGCTTTTTTAAGTCTAATAAATAAACAAAATAAACTAACAAAATATTAAGAGAGGAAATATTCTGATCTAAAAACATGACTGTACACTAAGACGAGTTTAACTGCCTTGTGAGCTATAACGCAAGATTTAAACTCACCATAACTTCAAATCTTCTTTCCACTGTTCCAACAATCACCAACTATAGTTTGGTTGAAATAAACCCTTAATTCACGGAGTTAGATGTGAAAATATTCTTGCTCTGATGGACGACCTCCCTCTCGCTCCTCTCCTGCTTCATGTCTGCCATTTTCCTTTTCATCCTTGGAGTCAGAGTCCCAAGTGGAGCCTCTGTAAACCACCTCAGTACTGTGTTCCCTGTTGTCAAACTGGCCTCTGTCGGTCTGTGAGGATGTCTGGTCACAGTCCAGCCATGTTCACTGGGACACTGCTGAGCCACGGTCCATTGCCCATTGCCCTTTCCAGCTCCTCTCCCTGCCAGCATTCCTCACCGGGTTCCCCCTCCCCGGTCCAAAGCTCCTGAGCTGGAGGTGGAAACACCCAACACTCCCTCGGTGCTCCGAGCTCCAAATCCAGGCATATTCAGTCTGACAACAGGGACGCTAGCTGCACAGCTAACTGAAGGCAGCTACAGTTATCAGCAGTTAGCAGTTATCGAGGGACACTGCACTTAGTAATCAGCACCAGAAATACTAGTCTGTTAAACTATCAATGTTTCATTAATGTATAACGATGGTTAACTGTCGCCTCTAAGATGCTATACAGCTGCCCACCCAGCAGAGGGCAGCTCCTCACTTCCCTGGTGAATGTCTGGATCTTGATATCAGCAAAGTGGAACAGGTGACATCTTGTAAAACCAGTTCAGTTCTGTCAGTATTTTGATCCAGAAAATGAAAATCAGTTTCTACGCAGGTTGTGTCAGAATAAACTGACATATAACGACTCGACTGGAGCAACATGTGACCGTATTCAGCACAGACGTGGACGTTAACCCGCGAGGAGATCAGCTGCTGCTAACACTGCTAACACTGTGATGAAAAGATAAAACATTTAGTTGTTGTATTTAGTATTGATTGTATTCAGTTAATGTTTTGTAGGATAATGTGATTATTAACAGATTCTGATAAATTTTGACTGTTTTCTGAGTGTTTTCTTACTTTTAAACTCACCAACAGTCTAAATTTAAGCTTCTGTTTAATCGTCAGGGACATTAGTCACCAGGATGATCCCTCGTTTGGA
Organism: Lutjanus campechanus; assembly: GCA_027495735.1. Lineage (NCBI taxonomy): Eukaryota > Metazoa > Chordata > Actinopteri > Lutjaniformes > Lutjanidae > Lutjanus > Lutjanus campechanus. The sequence goes on along the minus strand of JAJHUR010090101.1, from coordinate 9,918 downwards.
GTGTGAATGTGACAGGTTGCCAATTCTTACGTATTGCACCTTTAAAACCTATGTATAGGATTTCAAAATGCTCAACTTTGCCCCCCCCCCCCCCCCCCCCCCCCCCTCTCCCTCCCCCCCCCCCCCCCCCCCAA
>JAJHUR010090099.1:0-11404 GCA_027495735.1 Lutjanus campechanus | reverse complement strand
TTTTTTTTTTTTTTAAGTTGGATCTAGCTTCTTTTTTTTTTTATCACTGCAGTCTTCAGCTCACTCCCTCACCTCACCTCTGTAAGGTGATTCTCACTCATCATTAACAACCACTGCCAACCCCAAAGTAGTTTGTATCTCTTCGAGGGCTCTTGAGGGGCCCTGCCGTCCCCCATTTTCTGCCAGCCTGTCTCTTTAAGGTGGTGTTTGTTTATGCCGAGGCTCAGCTCAGTGAGACCTGTGCAGGCTCAGTGCTGGGCTCCTTTCATAGGGGCTCCATTTTGTTCTTAATAAAATGGCACTCAGTGGCCGGGGGACTGGCAGGCACCCAGCTCCCTGGGAAACCAAAGAATGCCGGCCTTCATTTAGCGACAAACAGCTACTGCCTGAGGAGGCTAGTTCTCCACTCTGCTCCTCAATACTACTGCTGCTCCTGCCTGTGTGTGTGTGTGTGTGTGTGTGTGTGTGTGTGTGTCACTGTGGAATGGGGCCATGGTTGAAGGAGTCAGGTATGGCGGCTCCTTACATAGCTTTCCTCTTGTTGACGTTTGCTTGCACCATTCTGTCTTTTCAGCTCGTCTGTCTCTCCGTCTGCGTCCCTGTCTTGGCTGGCCACTTGAAAACATGCAGCACCACTTCTACTCGTCCCCTGCCTCTCTGCCCTCGCTCTCTCCATCACTCGCTGTGAATGGTGGGAACAGAGCGGCCATTAAGATGCATATTTAGAAGGACCTACCCCCTCCTTCTCCTCCCATCTCCCATGCACTCTCATAACACACACATACACGTACTGTAAGTCACTAAGAGTGCCTGTCACCAGGGACACACGCATCATTACACACACACTCACACACTGAGGCAGACTTGTTGGAAAGCTCCTTGTTTTTGGCTGTCCAAGCTCAGGCAGGACTTTTCCCTATTCCGTCAGCCACTTCCCCTCTTCATTGCTCCTTTTTTTCATTTTTCTAACCTGTATTTTAATTATTTTTAAGTGTTTGTGGTGACAGGTCAAGGGAAGGATTTGATCAGGAATACCCGTCATTATAGTGACCAGGTTTTAAAGAGATAGTTTGGGTTATTTGATGTGTGGTTGTATGAACTACTTATCGTTGGTCAGTATTTACCTACAGTAGATGCCGGTCGCCCCTGTGGTCTGACAAGTTCACATTTCAGATCTTTTCAGAAATCATGGATGTCATGTCCTCTGGGCTAAAGAGGAAAAGGATCAGCCAGATTGTTACCAGCGCAGAATTCAAAAGCCAACATCTGTGATGGTATGAGGTTGAGTTAGTGCCCATGACATCATGGCTAACTGTCATTTCTGTTATGAGTCTGTTACTTCTGAAAGGCACATACAGGTTTTGGAGCAACATATGATGCTATCCAGATGACGTCTGTTTTTTAGAGACGTCCCTGCTTATTTCAACAAGACAATGCCGAGACACATTCTGCAAATGTTGCAACAGTGTGGCTTTGTAGAACAAGACATACTAGACTGGCCTGCCTGCAGTCCATTTGCAAATCAGTGTATTCTGTTTTTATTTTTTATTTTTCACAGCATCCCAACTTTTTGGGAATTTGGTTTGGACATTTTGCTGTTGACCCTGTCCACAGCAGTTCATATCTTCTTCGTAACCAACGTAGCTTCTGTGCTGGTAGTCCTCTTTGTTTTTTTATCCCTTTAAATACCGCACTGTGTCCTGCCATAGACCAAAGGAGACAAAGTGAGATGTGACAACGAAATGTGTGTCCTACAGACTGGGAAAGTTTTACTGATCTGATAACGGGGCTACCTGAGCCCTATGATTCACAAGACGAAGGTAAGCAGATACCAAGCAAAAATCTGTTTGCTGCCAAAATAGTAACAACACACTGAGCGAATGATGCAGAGAAAATAATTGGGAGAGTAGATAAGAAAACCAGGACGTGAGAAAGGACAGAAAGATAGAGGAGCACTGCTCTAGGTGCATTTGACAGATCTGAGGTGGGTGAGATCAAAAAAATCATTTCCTCACTAAGTTCTTGCATAGACAGTTGGGAGAGGTGAAGACAGGGAAACAGAGGGGCAGACTGACATATAAACAAAACAAAGAAAGTGGGAAACATCAGTGAGAGTGAGGTGTTGATGATGAAAGAGGAGGTGACAGACACATGCAAACCCAAACAGTAAAATCAAAATGACAGCGGGAGAGGGGAGATGAGGAGACTAGAAAAGAGGAGCGGCGAAGGAGATGATGAGGGGAGAGCTCTGCTTTGTCTGTCGTCTCCTCCTAATGCGACACATATGAGAGGCCTCGGAAACAATGAGTCACCCCACAACGGGACTGTCGCCACTATCGGGCCCGAGCAGGCTCTTTCTGTGCAGGACGATTATGACGGCGCTTGTCATTTAACCACTGACTTCTCCCCTGTGATAGGGAGACTTTTCACTGTTTTCCCTCCCTCTGCTGCCTTCTGGACAGCACGGCTCTGCTGCGGTGAACACAGCTGACTGATGTTTGGCAGAATGAGGAGATGCAGGATTTGACGCTCATGAGAGTGTTTGTTTCTTGCAAACACATAAAAAAAAAATACAGGATTTTTGGGGCAAAAGCTTCAAAACGTTTACTGTCATATGTCCACTCTGAAAGCTGTTCAGCAGTGAAAAACACATAGCCTATAAAAAGTGGAGAAAAATATGAATATACAAGAAAAATAAATACAGATATCAGGAGAATTAAAGAGAAAAGAACATGAAGTAACCGAGGAACACTATGTACAATTACAATATACAGTATCAAATATATGTTATGTTGTCCAAATATACATTATACTGTATCAGAAATCAATGCAAAGTGTAAAGGCAGCACAAATGCTAAAGTCCATGAAAGGTCTGTGCAAAAAATATGAGCATACTGGCAACAGAGTGTGACACTGGAGTGGAGTTTCACTTCTGTCCCATCCCCGTCCCATGACAAGTAATAAAGAAATAACTCCTGTCCCGTTCTAGTGCGGGAAGAATGACTCCTGTCCCATCCCTTTCCCGTCAAGCCACAGTCCACACACGTCATGCACGCATGCAACAATAAAAAAGAATAAAAAAATACAACAGACCAACTATCATTATGTTAAAATAAAGAAAATAGAGCATATTTGTGGACAAAATACATGCATAAAAAACTGACCGACTGTTATAATGATTCCTGATTCTGTCTGCTCCCGATGACGTTTTTTTCCTGACCTGTCTGGGAAGGATACTGAAATTGACTGCGGGATTCCTGAAAAATATCAGCCTCTAATGGGCACATATCGGACAACATATATGCTGATCCTGACTGTTACCTATAACAGGCTAATATCGGTCGATAATATCGGTCTGGCCCTACTTCCAGGTATACAGCACAAACACACTGATCTCTATAATCAGTGGGTAAGCTGCATTGTTCTTTGGCGTCGCCACAGGAGAGATACTCCAGCCATGACCTCATCACACGGGACACTGACAGAGATTGCCCACAGTTTGTGTGTGTGTGTGTGTGTGTGTGTGAAGGTGTGGAGAGGTGGAGTGCACTGCACTGACAGCCACTGATGTATAGATGGGCAGGTGGGAGTCGGACAAAGAGAGAAGATGCTTTTAAGCCCATTGTATGGAGTTGTCTGTTGTCTCCTCCTTCAGCTGCTGCACTCTCTCATTATGAAGCATTTCAAAACAAAGCCTCTCACTCTCCCATATTGTCCCACTCACACACATGTGCGCACAAACACAGCAACACACGCATAGTTAATCCCTGTCAAGTTTTCACTCCTTTTCCTCCAGTTTGGCAGTGTTTTCATCCTTCAGGCTAAGTGATTGACAGTGAAAGCCCTGTTTATTGCTTTTCTTTTATTATTCTAAAACTGACACAAACCGTTCCAACACAATGAATAATCACTTACTGTTAACCCTGTGTGCTTTCTTGTTTGCTGCAGCAAGTTGTCACCGTGTTGATTGATTGGCAGGCCTAGCTGCTCGTACTGCAGGGTTATGTGGGGAGGTAAAGCAATCAAGAGCAAGTTGCAGTGCGCCGGCGGTGGCCTTTTCTGTGGGGCCAATTAGAGGGGAGATTTCCCAACAGATTGCTGCAGCTCCATCTGTGTCTGGGGCTGTGCTTTGGTTTGATCCCATGAAATTAGCCTGAAACAATAGGGCCGAGCCATCCACTCTGCCTCTGTCTGCAATCTGTCAGTTCTCCGTGTCCCTCAACTTCTTTTTGTTTCCACCATTCTCTGCTGTTTGTCAGCTCTTCATACGCACTTGTACCTCTTTCATTTCTCAGCCACCTTTCTGTCTTTCGCCATTTCCTATTCACACTCTTCTTATCTCATCTCCCCTGTTCTATTCTTCTCTTCATCACTCACTCCAGACTTCACTTCTTGAATACTCTCAAACTTCTGCGGATGGAGGGTAGGGTGGTGATGTAAGTCAATATAAAACAGAAAAAAAAAACAAAGAGGAAGAAAAAAAATTGCTTTGCACTCAACAAAATGCAGGCAGCAGTGTACACAAGATTATACCAAATAATACCTCAAAGGGACAGTTGGGATTATTTAAAGTGGGGTAATATATTAATGATAGTCAGTGATTTTTCTACAAGCAGGGTTTTAAAAGAATATTTGATAGTGATTATTTTGAATGGTATTACAATTGCAATATGATTTACGATAGCAGGGGCAATGATAATTTGTGCAAAATTATTCTAATTTCCATTGAAAAACAGGAAATGGCAGTATCTAAATTAAAGTGGTATCTTCACACACATTTTGCCTCTAACAAATATTGCACATCCAGTCATTTGAAAATTGCTGCCAGCCATATTGCGACCTCAATAAAATTTCTATTAATTGTTCAGACGTATAGATGGTGGTCGACACACCCTGGAGAAGCAGGGTTACCGCTGTGCAAAGTTCAGCAATGTGCTGATGTGGACGGTCTGCAGCAAATTTTAAAAAAAAGGACCAGTTGCTCATTTTTCCTCACAGAACACCGAAGTTTCTGGCCTACTGTTGCCTTGGTCTGTTAGTTATTGTTGTTGTGGGACTTCGGTGATTGCAAACTAAACTGTTAAAGCACTGACATCATTAATAACACAAACATACAAACAAAGTCGAGGCTTTGCTTAGCTCCCCACACCAAGACTCCAGCTGCATCCCCAAACTGGCAGCATATCAACTGGCGTTTACTATATGTAATATACTGACTACCAAAAATCCAAACTATCCCTTTAAGAGAACTGGAAAACTTGGTACTAGCGATTTCGTATCACACTTCGATAAAGTAGTAAATCAAAGCATATGCTGATGGTTTGCTCCAAGGAGGGGGGAACTCAGGAAACATGAACAATCATAATTTCCTATAACACAACTCCATAGTATATTTCATTAACTAATGTCTTACTCCTCTCACTGTATATCACATTTCAAACATCAGCAGAAACACTTCTGCACACATAACTTCTGCCATATTAAACGTTCAGTCACCTTCAACTGACTGGAACTTTCTTTTTTTCATTTTATGGAAAACCCTCTGTAGGGTTGCTAGGCAATAGCTCATTCAGTCTACAGACAACATGCAGGTCAAGAGGCCAGATGGATGACTGGAGTAAACAAGAAAAAGACAACAGGTTCTGGACAAGATGAGGGAAAGAGAGCAAGGAGAGGTTAGGACAAAATGCCAGGCAAGAGAAGAGAAGAGCACGGGGATGAGGGAGGATATGGAGAGGATGAAGTGAAGAGGAAAGAGGGATTTGAGCTGTGAAATGAAAGATGGGGTGGGATGAATCGGGGTGGTCCATGTGAGCGAGCATGTGAGACTCAGAGAATAAGATGCTATAAAACAATTTTTGAGGTGTTGTCAAACTTAAAAGGATAGTGAGGTTTATTGAAGTGGGGTTGTACAGTATGAGGTGCGTATCAGCGTGAGAGTCAGTGGAGAAGCAGCAGGAGAACCAGCATAGGAAGCTAAGCGAAGTACTGCTGTGGACAGGGTCAGCAGCAAAACATATTTTAGCCACCTAAGGAAATCAATATCAGTTTAAGTGTATGTTAAATTAAGAATATTTTTGCTATTTTACTTTGCTGTCAGACAGCCTTTTCTGAAGAGAAGTAGCTGTTATATAAGCCAAATACTGCTGCCTTCAAAACCACCATACCTCTTTAGCAAAAACAGTTATTTTGCCTCTCAGATCAGGGAGCTGCTGGTCTACCGCTGCCTCGATCAGTTAGTTTTACTTAGTATAGTTTACGATGCTGAAGTCACACAATAACACAAAAAATCTAAGTGATCATGGCAGCGGCAGACCAGAAAAGAAACACCACTGCCATCAGTGTTACAGGGTGTGTTGGATTCGTCCAACTGGGCATGTCTGATGGTACAGGGCAACATAGTCAATGACTGTAAGCTATTGTCCATCGGCCCATCCCTATACCTCATACAAACCCACTTCAAAAAATCTGAACTATCCCTTTTAAGGGGAATCAGAGTGTTTAGTTTTGATGTGTGCTACAGTCAGAGCAAAATCTCAGTTTCTCTCTGGAGACTGCTCACAAATTCTTCACACAATGGAAAATCTTTGAAAAGCCAGTTGAGTTGACTGAGCCCTTTACGTCTCCTGATGACTGACTTGGTGGTAAACCATCGAGTATAGCCTTAGACAAAATAAACAAGAATATTTAGCTCAAATGTTCAAAGGTTTACTTGGTTCCAAAGATTAATCTTTTTGGCGGCTGTGGGCAGGGACATACAGAGAGGATTTAGGAGAATCAAGCACAGTGATGGCAAGATGTGTTACTGTAGAAAAGACAAACATGAAGATGTTCAGAGAAGCTTCTTTAAAAGACTGTTTTTAGTCTGTGTTTTGGACAGTATTTTTTGCAATAGACAAGTAAAGAAGTAAAACATCTTGGAAGAAGGAAATAAAATCCATCCTTTGGTGTTAAGGTTCATACTGTGTGTTATTGCTTGAAACAAGAAGTGGGTTTTTTTGGGAGGTTGAGAAACACTCATCGAGATGATGGATTGGCTGGTAAACTCTTTTCCCCCTGATGACTTTGTGAGTTGTTGAATTCCTCTGGTTTATTGCAGATTTCAGCAGGGATGCCAAGCCTTTAAAGTTGCAGTAATGACTTAACACACACATAGACGTGTACGCTGGACACTCACTTAACAACACACACGCACCTGTATTTACTTATGCGTGAGCACACTTTCTCTTTTCTAAAAACACACACCCACACATATCCTCATTATATTTTCTTCACACCAATGCAGGAGCTACCAAATCAGACGTACTTCCCCATCAAAGGAGTTCCTACATATAAACACATTAAACCCACCCACACACATGCTCTCCCGCCCCTCGTTTTTCCCCTTATCTTTTTTTTTTTTTTTTTTTTTTTTTTTTGCCAAGGGCTTTTATAGAAGATCAGACTAACAGCAGATACCTGCATCCATTAGGGCTTTGCAGTCACTCAACAGCAGTATTGTGATACAGCAGAGCAGGCAAGGGGACACGCTTGTCGCTCAGTGGCAGCCTAAGGGAGCACTGCTCCCATCTTGACAGATATCTCTCCTCTAATGTCCCCCAAGAGAGGCCTGCCTGTCCCCTTGGTGACTGATGCACAGAGGGAAACAAGAGGGACATGGGAGGGATCTCCTGAAAGATTGTACCATAATATCAAGATGCTCAAATACTTTGTAAGTGTATCCTTCTGTCTTTGTGTGTGTGTGTGTTCTTGTGCGTAAGCAGTACTATGTGCATCCATGAGTTGCAGTGGAGTCACACTTTTGTTGATGCCACACACAGTTTGATTCGTGAGAAACTTTCATGGTTGGTTTATTGTTCCATGACAAAATACTGTAATACTAAATAATCCAAGTGCACTGATGCAATGATGATAGAGGGAATGAAATTTCAGTGTTTGTCCGTTGAAACAAAAAACAAAAACAAAAAAAAACACAACATAGAAGAAAAATATAATAAATATGTGTTATGTCGTTCTTCTTTTGAAAGTGTCTCTGTTCACATTAAGGATATAATCTTTGTGATTCCTTGCACATGTTGGTTGTATTGTCCTAACAATCTAATAGCAAACTGGGCAGATGCATATTACGCAGCAGCTTCTCTGAAAATAATAAAACAGTACATCATTTTTCGACATGCAACTAATGGAGCAGTTAGCTTTTCAAAACACATGCCTACATACAAACGATAAAAGTGCACAGTCTTTTTAAATCTCCCAGCCAATGTTCTCTGTTGTTTACTCTTTTATAACACATGAGAAGTTTTTCAAAACATGTGTTGTATAGCTGGTTCTTCTGATGAGACTTTCCAGGCTAAAAATCAAGATTTGATCATAGACAATTTGTTCAGTGCATCCATTTGGGACTCAACTTGAGAAAGTCCGAGACTTCACTGTCCACTGAGACTGTAGGCTGTATTGGTCCTCTGTCTCAGTGCAAAAAAGTCAACCTCATGGGGGTCTTTCACTGGCACTTTAGTCAAGCTGTGCCACTGCATTTCCATTACAACTTTGAATGCACTGACACTGAGTTATTTTAAGTTATTTCTGATGAAAACCCAGCTTTTCCTGATTTTGCTGCTTCATAATGAAAGTGTTTACATAAAATAACAATAAAATAACAAGTGTTGACTCAAGTGAAGCTTGTCTTCAGTTACAGACACACCTTCACGTGGGTAGCCCTGTTGTAATGAAGATGCAAATCTCCATTACAACAGAGTCAAGCCAAGCCAGCACATGTGTATGCAGAGGGTTTGTCAAAGACTGCAGTGGTGACAGGTGCAGGTGGTGTTTTTTCTTGCAGTGGTGGAAATGTAGTAAAATTGTAATGGTAATGGATTGCTTCTGTGAAATCATAACTTAATAACAGAGCACTTAATATGTTGCAGAAAAGAAAAGTAATCTAAGTACTCTACTCCCAACGCTGGATATGGCTGAAAAGAGTGCAATGGTGTTAGCAAAGGCTACATAAGGACACACAGAAGTCTGAAGAGTTTGTCTTGGTTCTGGTGAGATATGTGGTAGAGATTAATGATTGTAAGCCGAGGACTGTAGTAAAGTCCTTGTTCTTGTTACAGCTCAGCTCTGTTCTGGTCCATGGTCACCTGTTGAATAGTCAGACATTACTTTGGATTCCTGCTAATAGATGAGTACTTCATTCTAAAATATTTGTTTTCTATCTACAATGAATTTTTGACATCTTATCTTTGAAAAGTCATTCTGGTGACTTTGGTCATCCTACTGTAATGACCCTGGACATAAATTGTATGAAAAATGCAATGAATAAAAGAGTGGTTCAATGCGACAGATGCAGCACAGAGACAGTGATGGAGGTGAATTTTAAAATGCACGACTCCCTGCCACAGGTCAAAAAGCACCTTGGTGATATTTCCTGTAACAGTTTAATGACAGTATAACAGGATGCAAAACCAATCTGAACAAAAAGAGCAAGTGAAGAATCTTTGCCCCCTTGTGCTCTAATTTGCTGGCTGACTGCAGAAAGACAACGCTGTCTCTTTAATGTGGGCAGGGTCAAAGGTCACTGTATTGCATTTGTAAGGTCAGCGGTTGAGGTCACGCTCAGCTCTGGGCCTTCCTGCTGCAGACAGCTGGGTCATGCCACCTACATAGAGTCCAATTATCCCTGCCAGCTAATAACTGCTCAGCTCGTTCCGTCGCACAGCACACACACACAAAATTCCCTGTTAATACAATGAACGTGTGCATACTTGTATCTTTTTTAGGACAGTTTCTTTTACTTTCTCTTTAGGACACACAGAAATCACAAACCAGTTTAAAGTTTTAAGTTTGGGAACAATTCAAAGCAGAACAAAACACTTGAGAAGATTTTTTGACCGCTCACAAAGTGGTTCAATGGAAAAGTGCTGAAAAGTGTTTTATATTGACTGTCCATAACATGCTTTATGGTGCATCCAAAGAGTTTAGCAGATCCAAAGATAAAAATGATCAGATCCTGAACTTGTCTCACACTCTATGCTGTTGCTTCATCTGTTTTTATTTGTGTGGGTTATTCAGCATAGTAACATTCACACAGTGAGTGTGGGTGGTGTTTGAAGGAAAAAATAATATTCCCCTGCTTCCACTGTAGCTTATTATTGTGGTTGTGTATAATATATAATATATTCATATATAGGGATGGGTACCGAATTCGGTACTTTTTTAGGTACCGACCGAATTCCGTCGGTACTACCGAGTACCGATTCACGTGAAATCAAACGGTACCATGTTTCGGTACCTAAACGCATCCTTGTGACTGTGAGGGAGTGGAAGAGTAGGCGATTTTCCATGCCGGACTTGAACACAACTGTTACCGGCCTGAGCGTTCCCCTTTAGGGAGGTGGTGGGTAATGTAGTCCGCCCGCAGGTGTGTGTCTCCCTCTCCGGTGAACGCCAGCTCTAGCTACTGTAAGTTGTATAGTCAGTGTGATGAAGCTCAACTCTACAGCCATAAAAGTACTGTGTTGTAACGTCAGAAGGAAGGAAAGAGCTGAATAAAGCCCCGGTCCGGTCCATGTGTTCAACTATCCGCCTCTCCTCCTCTGTGTGTGTGCGAATAGCCCGGACTGCTAGTTACCAGCGCAGAACGAGCCAAGCTAAGGTGCAACGACACTTAGCTTTATAATCAGCTGCTCCATACCACGGTTAGGAGCTACAAAGCTGAGGAGGTAACAACACAGGCTGAAGACTGTACAACTTTCGACAGCCTCAGGTCGGCTACAACTCCTGTATTCAGCACCGTTAACACGCCTGCATCCGTTAGCAACGCATCGTCTGCAGCCAGCAACGTGTGAGAAGAAATGGCCTTAACACTTCATCTGCTCCAAGTAAATTTTTTACTTTATTACCACACAAGCACACACAAAAGTACCGAAAATTGGTACCGTTGAGTACCGATACCGATTCGCAGGTACCAGGTATCGGTACCGTATCGGTTCAAATGTGAACGGTACCCATCCCTATTCATATATACATATCAGTGTAGCAGGTGTGACACGTTGCGTCCATGCCCCGTGTATTTTGGCTGTTGAACCTTTTCTGATATATCAGTCCTTCTAGTTTCCTCTCACCGAGTAGGAGCCACAAGTTATATCTGCTGCAAGAATCTATAATTACCTCTCAGTCTGTAAATCTCTAATTGGAAATCACACAATCCTGTAAGTTTAAACCAGTCCTGCCTTGTTGAAGGTCTTGTTGTAAATTCACCCTGTGAATTAGCAAATGTTATTTGATATTCAGTAACGTTGTAAGTGACAGTGACCCTTGCATGGATCAGCAAGTGTTTCTCAGAAACAATAACCAGTCAGATCTCATGACGGCCGAGGGATAATTTCTTACACAGAGGTCATTG